>CM049883.1:1225575-1253075 GCA_027474115.1 Schizopygopsis malacanthus
CAGCACCGGTGATCTGCCACTTATTCAAATAACTAACAGTCAGTGTCACGTTAGCCTCATTAGCATAATGAATTTGCATAGTTATATCATGCTGTCAGAGTTATTTTCAGGTTTGTGTGACTAACTCTTTATAATTAACTTGGAACGTACATTATTTGATCGATTTAGCTGCACATATAGCATAATACAAATATATAATAATAATAGAATTAAAATTAAAAATACATTTATTAATCATTTCATAAAAAATAAACATATTGAGCTATGGTTGATCCATGGTTATAGTTTACACATATCGAAACTAAAATCAGGATTAATAAATAATATTTGATCATCATGTATTGTATGTCTTTTACTAATGTATTTGTATTTTTATACTGACATGCATTAATGTGCATTTTAGACAAATAAACAAATAAATGTGATATTTTTTATATTTTTTATAAAAAAATAAGTTTGTATTAATCTTAGTTATTTTAATTTATCATTATTATTTTTTTATTTTTAAATAATAATAATAATAAAATAAACATTTTAATTAAACCACAGTTAAATTAAGCTTAGTTAAGTTGTAGTACTTAATGAAAAAAACATATTAAATATAAGATTAACGCTGGTTTTACTTACAGTAACGGTTTGTCTGTTTTTTACACATATCAAAAATATAATATCTGCTAGTTTGCATGTGCATAATTATCAACATTAAAATGCTTGCTTTTATTGAAAATTGTGTTCATATGTTTCTGTTCTATTCTTTAATATTCCTGAGGTCACATACTTATAGACTTAAGATTACTAATTTAATAACTGGCCACTGAAAAACTCAAATCTGAATATTGGGTGAATATTGACTTTTTCAGTTAGTTTAACTTTTTCTATCCTCTTTTATCAAATGATACAAATCAGTCTCATAATAACAACATTTCAAATGATGATTAAAATGAACTTGAAGTAATATTAAAATGATTATTGATAGAATTGAAGTATCTGCTGAAAGTCTGTTACATATTCATATTTTACCATTACAGAGTTCAAGAGGTTCAGAAGATGGAGATGAATGATAATAACAGAGAGAAAGCATCACTTCTCGAGCGCTGTTTTAATGTACATTCATGTGTAAAATATCCCACGAGAGCTTTAATGAAGATTCTCCCATCATGCACCAGTCAAACCCCATGAAGAGTTTCATTAGTGACTAATACTGAGTTCATAAAGACAATAAAACACATTGAAAGATCAACGGCGACTGAGAGAGATACGAAACACGATGCCGTCTCAAAGCGGTAGTTCAGTCAGAAAAGAAGATGCTGTCTGTTTATATCCATGCAGTGAAAATGAATGGCGTCCCGCTGACTTTACATCAGCTAAACCGTTGAAATCAGTGAAATATTGGGTGAAATATCCCTTTAACAAAGCTCTGTTTGAAAGTTGATGAAATGTGAAGGTTGTTCAGGCCTGTTTTCCTCTGAGTTATTGATAGATAAAGCTCAGCTCAGCAGCATTAAGAGCTTTTATCACCCACTATTGTATGAAATAAGGCTTTTAACTATCATTTTTCTATGATTAATGATTGATTAAAGTTCAGCATGCAGCGCTCTGAAATCTGTCGTTATATATTCATATGTGATCTTTTGCTCTGTAGATGTTATTTTCTCTTTATATTGTCTTCATACTGTGGACTAATAAATGCCAACGTGTTGCTAATCTTGTAAATGCACTTCAGAATGATGGCAGGAAACTATTAGCGCTGCTTATTGAAAGAGGACTGTCAGATTTCTAATACAAAGCATGCTGGAAATATATCTTTTTTTAATTGTTTTTGGCGTTTGAGCGGGTCGCATGTCAACTGGCTCAACCAATGGGATGAGTTTGGGGCGGGACTATGTGTTTAACCGACCAATGACAGATGGGGGGAGTGTTTGGGGAGATCGGTTTGAAAACAGTCATAAGTTTTTGCTATGTTATTTGCTGATGACACACTGGACGTTTGCTCATGTCTGAGCTCATCTAAAGCCTGAATCACAGTAAACTCAAGCGGGACAAATGAGCATCATTTACTGTCCTGAAGCAGAATCACATCTGTTGTGTTTTACTTTATCCCTAAAGCCTCGCATATGAACTGACACGCAGAAAATATGTTTTTTTTGTACTGAATAGTTGATTTAATCTTTAGACAAAATATTGCATATTAATTTTTTTTGAGGAGGGCCTTTCATATTTGACCCATTAGGCTTTTATGGCTTTGATATAGTGAGAAAATGAAGATTACATTTTATTCAGAGCCTTAAACTGAGCAAAAATATGCAATTTGCTGTAGATGCTGATATTTCTATGATGCCATTCTGATGCTTGTGATGTAAATCTTTGAGATCTATATAGCAGTAGAGCAGATACTGACATCGTTGTACTCTATATCTCCAATAATATGAGATGTAAATGATCCAAACATATAATGCAATGCTGAAGAAATAAACGCTCCTCAGAAGATGTGATGAAGATCATTCCTCCGCTGAGGAACAGTGAAAGAAACAAACGCTCCTCAGAAGATGTGATGAAGATCATTCCTCCGTGAGGAACAGTGAAAGTAACCTCCTCAGAAGATGTGATGAAGATCTTCCTCCGAGGAACAGTGAAAGTAACAAACGCTCCTCAGAAGAAACAAACGCTCCTCAGAAGATGATGAAGATCATTCCTCCGTGAGGAACAGTGAAAGTAACCTCCGAAGATGTGATGAAGATCTTCCTCCGAGGAACAGTGAAAGTAACAAACGCTCCTCAGAAGATGTGATGAAGATCGTTCCTCCGCTGAGGAACAGAAGAACAAACGCTGTGATGAAGATCGTTCCTCCGCTGAGGAACAGTGAAAGTAACAAACGCTCCTCAGAAGATGTGATGAAGATCATTCCTCCGCTGAGGAACAGTGAAAGTAAAGATAAACGTTCTCCTGAGGAACAGAAGATGTGAAGATGAAGATCATTCCTCCGCTGAGGAACAGTGAAAGTAACAAACGCTCCTCAGAAGATGTGATGAAGATCGTTCCTCCGCTGAGGAACAGTGAAAGTAACAAACGCTCCTCAGAAGATGTGATGAAGATCATTCCTCCGCTGAGGAACAGTGAAAGTAATAAACGCTCCTCAGAAGATGTGATGAAGATCATTCCTCCGCTGAGGAACAGTGAAAGAAACAAACGCTCCTCAGAAGATGTGATGAAGATCGTTCCTCCGCTGAGGAACAGTGAAAGTAAAGATAAACGCTCCTCAGAAGATGTGATGAAGATCGTTCCTCCGCTGAGGAACAGTTCCTCCGCTGAGGAACAGTGAAAGTAAACAAACGCTCCTCAGAAGATGTGATGAAGATCGTTCCTCCGCTGAGGAACAGTGAAAGTAAAGATAAACGCTCCTCAGAAGATGTGATGAAGATCATTCCTCCGCTGAGGAACAGTGAAAGTAACAAACGCTAAAGATGTGATGAAGATCGCTCCTCAGAAGATGTGATGAAGATCGTTCCTCCGAAGATGTGATGAAGATCTGAGGAACAGTGAAAGTAACAAACGCTCCTCAGAAGATGTGATGAAGATCGTTCCTCCGCTGAGGAACAGTGAAAGTAACAAACGCTCCTCAGAAGATGTGATGAAGATCGTTCCTCCGCTGAGGAACAGTGAAAGTAAAGATCATTCCTCCGCTGAACGTGAAAGTAACAAACGCTCCTCAGAAGATGTGATGAAGATCGTTCCTCCGCTGAGGAACAGTGAAAGAAACAAACGCTCCTCAGAAGATGTGATGAAGATCATTCCTCCGCTGAGGAACAGTGAAAGAAACAAACGCTCCTCAGAAGATGTGATGAAGATCGTTCCTCCGCTGAGGAACAGTGAAAGTAACAAACGCTCCTCAAAGATGTGATGAAGATCGCTCCTCAGAAGATGTGATGAAGATCATTCCTCCGCTGAGGAACAGTGAAAGTAACAAACGCTCCTCAGAAGATGTGATGAAGATCATTCCTCCGCTGAGGAACAGTGAAAGTAACAAACGCTCCTCAGAAGATGTGATGAAGATCGTTCCTCCGCTGAGGAACAGTGAAAGTAACAAACGCTCCTCAGAAGATGTGATGAAGATCATTCCTCCGCTGAGGAACAGTGAAAGTAATAAACGCTCCTCAGAAGATGTGATGAAGATCATTCCTCCGCTGAGGAACAGTGAAAGTAAACAAACGCTCCTCAGAAGATGTGATGATCAGATTTGAGACTAAAACATGATTGATGGAGAATCAAGTAAAGCCGAGCTGCTTCAGTCTGGGAAATATTACTACAGTTATTCTGACACCTGAAGCTGGACGCTTGTATATGAAGTACACACATTAAGTATCATAAGTACCCTTATAAACACCATAAAGTATCATTAGATTTGCAGTGCTACTGATCTGGTGCTTTGCAGTAGGATTTTTTGCATGCAAACGTGCAGAAAGAAAATCGCATGAGATGGGAATGACGTGAAGGCCAGTAAATTATGATAAAATGTTCATTTTGGCTGAACTATTGCTTTAATGAATGACTAACATAAAACCAAGCGATGAAGCTTTCCGGACTGTTTATGCTGGACTAAACACGTGTTATAAAAGAGTGCATGTGACTCAGTACAGCTGGAACAAGATGATTCTACTTGAGTGCTTTAACAAGACCGGTTCACATCTGAGTCACACCTGCATCTGGACCTGGATCTGGCTCACGAGGGCTTACAGGGGATGATTGTCTATTATCAGCCAATAGCGTGTGAGATCAGGGGATTTTTTAATGTCCTCTCTCTTCTGGGGAGCTGCTGGTCATCAGAAAAACTTGAATATGTGTGAAACCGCTGATTGAATGTGAAAGAAAGAGCTCTAACACGTGAATGAGAGAGTTGCTCTTGAGGATTGACTGGTTTCTGATGGTAACGTCATTTGGTCTTGCTCTTGAAGATTGGGACTTAAGCTCCTGGAAGATGTTTCTCGTTCATGTTGATGTTTGTCACTAATCACAGTCTGTCCTGCAGCTCTGCTAATCAATTCACAAACATGTAAATTAGTGCACCTGATTCCTCGTCCAGGAGAGGGAGCTGCACTTCAAATAGATTTGAAACTATTTCTGCTCCACATTCATACTGTAAATATTAATTTAATTACACCGGTTTTTCTCTCCCCAAAAGGATAAGCAATTTTTCCTCACATATGCATTCAGTAAATGTGCTAAAGTAATACTGCAATCAATTTTTTTTTACACATTATCTTTTTTTTTATAATAATTTTTGGAAAAGCCAAATTTATTAACTGTTTATGTCATACAGTATACAGTACATTTTTCATTATTCCCCCCCCCCCCCCCCCAAAAAATACCAAAAAATATATATTTTTTAAATCTGCACTTTTAATTTTATACTATTTATGTTCCACCGAGCAATGTACCACGCACGCGCGCACACACACACACACACACACACACACACACACACACATATATAAGTGCATAAGTCATATGGACTGTTTTAACGACTGCTTTTATGGAAACTAAGAGTGCATAAATGATGACAGAATTGTAGTTGTATTAAGGTGAACTATCCCTTTAAATGACTTCTTCAAACGTTGCCTTTTCCCCACCAGTGTGTTTTTAAAGTATGAATGCGCGAACGTGTCCAACAAAAGCGCCACAGAGGCTTCCCAACGCATTGGACTACTTTTAACCATTGCATTCCCTCTGATTAAAAGCACATTTAACCATTTATGACCCCTTTTTCCACGCGTGGAGCTTCAGGCGGTCTTGCCCCCCCCCCCCTCTGCTCGAGCTGTCGTCACGAGCTCTCAGTGCTGGGCTGTCCCATCACAGTCCAGTCCATCAGAACTCTGCAGAAACTCTGGAGTTTGAGGCACGCGCGCAATGCTCTGCAGTCCCGCGCGACTTTCTCCAACACACCGCTCCTCATGAACCGCGTCCAGGGGGAAAGTTTCCAGCGTACTTCCAGAAGAAAACACTCTCACTGCCGCAGCTATGGATTATATTCATCTATTCGTGTACTGTACGATAAACCTCTTATTTATGGACTATAGACATGCTGCAAAATCTCATGGTAAGACAATAGAGTTTCTATGACTTTATCTTTGTTTTTAGTGTGAACAGTAAATACTTCACGAACTTTTAGCAAGAAAGAACGGGTTAAAAACACTCCAATAAAATGAACTCAAGATCAAGTAGCCGAAATTGTGCTTCTACTGCGAATCTTTGCATGCATGTTCATTCATATGTCTATAAACAGTTAACTTCATACATTTCAAAATGCATACTTTATAAAAAGTTATATATTTATTGCGTTATATATATATGCATTATATATATTGCATATTGCATTATATATATATATTGCCTCATATAGCCTTTGTATGTATGCATGTATGTATATATTCAGCATATACACAGTATATATATATATATATATATATATATATTGTGCATGCATATTGCATTATATAGCCTACCTGTATGTGTGTATATATATATATAAATTGCAATATGCATGCAGAATATATATATATATATATATATATGTATGTATATATATATATTTATATATATATGTGTGTGTGTGTGTGTATATTATATATTGTGCATGCATATTGCTTTATATAGCCTATACACACACACACACACACACACACACACACAACAGTACACAATATATATAATCATATATACAGGTGCATCTCAATAAATTAGAATGTCGTGGAAAAGTTCATTTATTTCAGTAATTCAACTCAAATTGTGAAACTCGTGTATTAAATAAATTCAATGCACACAGACTGAAGTAGTTTAAGTCTTTGGTTCTTTTAATTGTGATGATTTTGACTCACATTTAACTAAAAACCCACCAATTCTCAACTAATTATAATATGGTGACATGCCAATCAGCTAATCAACTCAAAACACCTGCAAAAGGTTTCCTGAGCCTTCAAAATCGTCTCAGTTTGGTTCACTAGGCTACACAATCATGGGGAAGACTGCTGATCTGACAGTTGTCCAGAAGACAATCATTGACACCCTTCACAAGGAGGAGAAGACACAAACATTCATTACCAAAGAAGCTGTTCACAGAGTGCTGTATCCAAGCATGTTAACAGAAAGTTGAGTGGAAGGAAAAAGATGCACAACCAACCGAGAGAACCGCAGCCTTATGAGGATTGTCATCAAGCAAAATCAATTCAAGAATTTGGGTGAACTTCACAAGGAATGGACTGAGGCTGGGGTCAAGCATCAAGAGCACCACACACAGACGTGTCGAGGAATTTGACTACAGTCGTCTTCAGAGGCGTCTTACCTGGGCTAAGAGAAGAAGAACTGGACTGTTACCCAGTGGTCCAAAGTCCTCTTTTCAGATGAGAGCAAGTTTTGTATTTCATTTGGAAACCAAGGTGCTAGAGTCTGGAGGAAGGGTGGAGAAGCTCATAGCCCAAGTTGCTTGAAGTCCAGTGTTAAGTTTCCACAGTCTGTGATGATTTGGGTGCAATGTCATCTGCTGGTGTTGGTGCTGATTTCATTTTCCAGCAGGATTTGGGACCTGTCCACACTGCCAAAAGCACCAGAAGCTGGTTAAATGACCATGTGTTGGTGTGCTTGACTGGCCAGCAAACTCACCAGACCTGAACATAGAGAATCTATGAGGTATTGTCAAGAGGAAAATGAGAAACAAGAGACCAAAAATGCAGATGAGCTGAAGGCCACTGTCAAAGAAACCTGGGCTTCACACCACCTCAGCAGTGCCACAAACTGATCACCTCCATGCCACGCCGAATTGAGGCAGTAATTAAAGCAAAAGGAGCCCCTACCAAGTATTGAGTACATATACAGTAAATGAACATACTTTCCAGAAGGACAACAATTCACTACAAATGTTTTTTTATTGGTCTTATGAAGTATTCTAATTTGTTGAGATAGTGAATTGTTGGGTTTTTGTTAAATGTGAGCCAAAATCATCACAATTAAAAGAACCAAAGACTTAAACTACTTCAGTCTGTGTGCATTGAATTTATTTAATACACGAGTTTCACAATTTGAGTTGAATTACTGAAATAAATGAACTTTTCCACGACATTCTAATTTATTGAGATGCACCTGTATGTATTTACATTGCGCATGTATAGTGCATTATATATATTGTGTACTGTGTGTGTGTGTGTGTATATATATATATATATACATATTGTGTGTGTATATAAGTGTACTGTGTGTGTATATATATGTGTACTATGTATCATATACGTTTATGTTCACATGATTTTAAGCAGTCTTCTGTTCTGTTTGTGTTTGTTAGGGAATCTCTCCGGTAAGTTGAGTGAATTCGGTCTGATTGTCCCGTTCAGCACGAACGCACGCGGCCGGTTCGTTTCTCACGTGCTTTCTGCGAGAGCGTCACCGACCGGCCGGAAACGGGTCCCGCGCTCCGCCCCCGTTACTCCTCACACCGCGGCCCTGAACGGGCAACAGCTGTTCTTCAACGTCACCGTGTTTGGAAAAGAGCTGCACTTGCGCCTGAGGGCCAACAGGAGACTCGTGGCCCCTGGAGCTTTTGTTCAGTGGCAGGAGGATTTTGAGGAACAGGCCAAAGAGCGGATGCTGGGAGACTGCGTGTTTACCGGGGATGTAACGGACATGCCGAGGACCTCAGTGGCCATCAGTAACTGTGATGGACTGGTGAGTAACCGCTCACACTGGCTGTGTCTCAAAACCTAGAGAGATGTCAACCTTGGCCATTAGAAGCGTGTGCAGCTTTGTCAAAAAATGGAGCATTCTCAACAATCAGTGAAATGGAAAGCTAGAGTGAATTTTAGTGCATTAAATAGATGTGCATCACACCAGGTGAATAAGATCAATCAATCAATCAATCACCCGCCATACTGCCCCAGTTAAATGTTATGTTTAAATACGCAAATCATGCAACATTAAATATGCACTAATTTGCATACATTTCCAGAACAAACGTTTTTAAGCCTAGTTCATTTTATTTTGTTGACATATTAGCGCTCAAGGTTTTTACAGATTTTGTATTTCCCTTTTTATCACCCCATGAATCAGAAAATACTGTCGATAAACATATCTTCACCAATGTGACATAAACCAGGTCAAATGAAATATGAACAAACCCCACAGTAAAAACCTTTAGAATATAAACAGTTTTGGTGTATAAGTGCTGCAGAAGTGGAGAAAAACTTGTTTTTTGTTGAGAAAACCACTTTTAAAGATATGTATTGTAACTGAAATCTACAGATGCATTCAGACAAAGTGCAGTGATAAAGTCAGGCAAATAATATACAAACGTTCAGAATAATATAGAGAGGAATAAAACCATATGTTTAGTGTGTGTAGGGGCTGCTGAAGTGGAGAAATCACTTTTAAAGATTTGCATTGTAATCGAAATGTACAGATACAAATAGATAATTGCATTAAAATAAACACATAAGAGTGTATTTTGGGTGTATGTGTATTCCACATATTATGAGAAGCCAAATAGCCCAGCATCTCAAAACTGACCTGTGCTTGAAAAACTGTCTTGTCTTAATGTATGGCCACCACAGTAGCTTTATTGGGCATCATAGATGCTCTCCAAACACAGACAGAGTATGTATGAGGGCTCCAAATGCTTTAAAAGTGCTGCTGATGTTGCAAGAAGATGCCAGGATTACAGGATTCATTATGATGACTCAAACTGATGTATAAATCTGAGTTTACTGATTATCCTCTTCCTCTCCGGACATGGATGTAGATTCCAGTCCTTATTACGTAATATTCACATGCCTCCAGCTCTGACCTTACCTTCACTTCCCTGGTTTCTCAGACTAATAATGTCTGCCTGACCCCTCCAGTCCTTATCCAGGGGTCACAGTACACACATTTATCCAGAGTATGACAGGATTCATTAATTTGGCAGCTGAAACATAATCAGGGCTGTGCAACAGTCAACATCCTCTCCTAACCGGAGCCTTGTTCTGTTCTCTTATGGAAACTCCAGGATTTGTTCAGGTCACAGACTCAAACCGTCCTAAATCTCTCCCAAACATGCATGGATTCAGTTGACCCTTTAAACCGGAGTAATTGGACCCTTGATAGAGGTCATTCCTCAGTGCGCAGTCTCAAATCAAAACACAGTCTCGCTAACTCACTGTTATGTGACGTGTTTGTGTACATGGAAGCTTACTTCTACCACGGAATACAAAAACTGTGAGATGCAAGTAAGATTTAGAGAGAAAACTCAGAATTCTGAGAGAAAATAAATTAATTCCAAGATATAAACTTAGAATTCTGGAGAATAAGACAGAAAGACGTAAAAAGAGACGTAAACTTAGAATTCTGAGGGAGAAAATAAATTTAATTCCAAGATATAAACTTAGAATTCTGGAGAATAAGACGGAAAGACGTAAAAAGAGACGTAAACTTAGAATTCTGAGGGAGAAAAGAAATTGATTCCAAGATATAAACTTAGAATTCTGGAGAATAAGACGGAATTGTGAGACGTAAACTTAGAATTCTGAGGAAAAAAGTCAGAATTGTGAAATATAAATTCCGATTTATAACTTAAAAAGAGATTTGCGTGTTATAAACAAATAAAAAAAACTCAGAATTCAGAAAAAGAAAAAATATAAATTCCGATTTATAACTTAAAAAGTCAGAATTGTGAAATATAAATTCAGATTTATAACTTAAAAAGTCAGATTTGCGGGTTATAAACTCAGAATAAAAAAAAAAACATCAGAATTCAGAGAAAAAGTCAGAATTGTGAAATATAAATTCAGATTTATAACTTAAAAAGTCAGATTTGCGGGTTATAAACTCAGAATAAAAAAAAAAAAACATCAGAATTCAGAGAAAAAGTCAGAATTGAATTTCAAAAACTAAAAAGTCAGATTTGCGGGTTATAAACCCAGAATTCTCAGAATTCAGAGATAAACATCAGAATTTGGAAGTCAGAATGTGATTAAATTCTGATGTAAACTTAAAAAGCTCAGAATAAACTCAGAATTCAGAAAAAAAAGTCAGAATTGTGAAATATAAATTCAAAATAAAAAGTAAATAAACTCTTAAGAAAAAGTCAGAATTGTGAAATATAAATTCACTTAAAAAGAATTTGCCCTCAGAATGAAACCTACAGAATTGAATGATGTAACGGGTTATAAACTAAAAAAAAAAAACATCAGGAGAAAAATCAGAATTGTGAAATATAAATTCAGAATTTGCGGGTTATGAATTCAGATGCAAACTCAGAATTCAGAGAAAAAAGTCTAAATTGTGAGATATAAATGAATTCAAAAAGTCCGTTATAAACTAAAAAAAAAAAAAACATCAGAATTCAGATGAAAATAAAAAAAAAAAAAACATCAGAATCAGAATTATGAGATGCAAACTCCGAATTCCAAGAAAAAAGTCCAAACTGTGAACGAAAGTGTTTTATTCGATTTATAACTTAAAAAGGCATAAATGTAAAAAAAAAAACATCAGAATTGAGAAAAAGTCAGAATGTGAAATATAAATTCCGTTTATAACAAAAAGTCAGATTTGCGGGTTATAAACTCGACACACGCCCAGCGCTTCTGTGACAGAATTCAGACGTTTGTGGGTTATAAACTGTGTTATAGTCTCCAGAATTGGAAGTTGTGATTGATGTAAGCTGTTATTAGTTTAATCAAAGATTTTTAGGAGGCAGTGAACATTGCTGTGTTTTTCAGTGCAACTCAACACTCCCATCAGCAGCAGAGACTTCCGCGAGGGGCAGCACAGAGCACGTTTGTGCACACAATGAGATCATTGATTACTCGCTTAGGTAATCACTGTCAGGGCCGCGCGGACAATGACACGCTGTCTCCCAGACAGAACCGAGCACAACAGCCATTCTGTGCTGTTCAAGAACATATTGTTAGTGAAATGAAAGTGACGGACTCCAGCTGCTGTCTGGCCGGCAGCAGAAGAGTTTATTTGTGCAGCGTTAATGGTTTTGCAAACTGCAATTATCACGAGCAAAATACATTCACAGTTTATGATGTGCCTGCTTGAGATATTACTCTGCAAAACAGCGATTGACAGTCGGTTTAACCTCTGAGTCTCCGCAGTGTGAGTGTAGCTGCTATAAGAAGCATGACAATGCATTAATAAAGACAGATTTGAAATGTGAGTTAAAATGAAGCTACGGTATACCTTGCATAGCATGCACATTTTCAGTGTGCATACAGTAGAATACCTGCAAAACGTGCTTTATTTGTCTTTATGTGCATATGCAGTCTATTTAAACTGTATCCCATAATGCAAAGCACTTTACTTGACCTTATACATTAAGCATAATTAATGAACTGGAAGTTGCATCCAGTGCAAAGTGTTAAAGTGGAAGTTGCAAAGTGATCTTTATTATATTTTCACCATGCACATTTTTAAGCCAGATTGGATTTCAGAAATGCCTTTGAACAATCTGTAATGAAATCAATAGAATCTACTTTTAGAATCAAACAAGCACACATAATGAGCTCGTGTGGCAATGTAGCGCACCACTTTTTAAAATGCACATAATGTTTCACATAGTATTTTGTAGTATGCTGTATTGCACAGTAAGCAGTACACTAGTATTTCATTCTAAATTTAGCACAGGCTTCTTTCATTATAGTGCGTCTGCTCCAGCTCCTGCAAATCATGTTTCTATTGATGAGAAACCCAACAAAATGAGTTTCTTCATTCTTTATTGGACCTTAAACCTTCAGAGACCCACCGTGGGAGGATTGCAGTGACTGAATACAACCAGTTGTTTATACTCAGTATCTTGTACTCAGTTTTGGCACAGTGTGCTCACTGCGTATAGACAGCATTGCTGACTGTAGTCTGATTTAGCAGCTGCCGTGGTAATGTCAAGCTGTTTGTGAGATGCACTTGCATTGAGAGGTAAACTGACCAGCCGTGCACCACAGCGATGAAGACTTCAGGAACAGACTATATTTATGGATGCGCTGAATCTCTGAAGCGTACCAGACACGATTATGAAAGCTGAAACTCTGGCAGACTCATGTGAGGTGGTCCAAATGTGTCTCTGAAGTCAGCATGCAAACGATGCATATTTATTTCAGTGTTAGCAGCACTGCAAGAGTTTAGGTTCTGAGGCAGGTCAAATTCAGTAGAAAATATGCTGAAAAGCAAACTTTTGCAATATAGGCTTGTATGATGCAACATAAAACAATGCACTGTTGTGACCGTAACAGATCTCAAGGTGGCGATAGAGTTTCCTTCAGATGTGTGTGCTATTCAAACAGGTCAACCGTTTAACTAACTTTAACGGAAAACGGATTCAAATGCATGCTGATGCACACTATATCGACAAAGCTGAATGCGACGTATGCTTTATGACTTGCAATCTGACACGTTTCAGAATACAGCTACACAAAATCAGTGTCGCATAGCTAGATGCATTATGTTTCACATGGTTTTATGTACATTTTAGGCTTTAAATTGCAAATGCAATAATACATTTAAATGCACATTATATCAGGGATCATGCAAGTTTCATAACGGTGAATTTAAGCTCATTAAAGGAACGCGATACGTCTATGTTCTCTTAATGTAGAGGTGTAGAGGAGAACACAATGAGTTGGAATAGCAACACGTTTAGAAATACAACTTCCAACATATCTCAATTATTTTTAATTCGGTTATGTACAAATAAATAGCTTAACTAGGAAAACAAGAATGAGCTTTTACTGTACATTCTGTCTGGCTTTTCAGTGCAATTTTCTATGAATTGTTAAATCAAGGGAGATGCAATTGCATTCAATGATGTATTAGAAGTTGTTTTCAGAGATAAAATCTGGTTGTTTCTGACATGTTTTGCATGGATAACCGCTCTCATGTGAGGTGGTCCAAATGTGTCTCTGAAGTCCTTCACACACATCTTCTGTCTACAGCATGCAAATGATGCATATTTATTCATATTCAGAGCATGCATGTAACATTCATGCTGTGCACTGCATACTAAATTCAGCAGAAAACATGGTGACAAGCCTTGTAGACCATTTCTGGACAAGCTTTTGCAATATAGGCTTGTATGAAGTAATGTAATGCATTGCTGTGGCTCTAACCGTGTGGAAAAAGGGATTTCTTTCAGAAGTGTGTGCTGTTCAAACAAAAGTAGTTTTGAAGAAACTTGCTCAGTAAGATTCTCTTCAGTCTATTGCTTCGCCATGACCGTAAAAGGCTTTAAATGCATGCTAATTCACACTATAGTGATAAAACTGAGGATGCAATTATGATTTGCAGTGTGATGCATTTCAGAATGCACCGACACAAAATCAATCTTGCATAGCTACTGTAGATGCATATGTATGTCACATGCTTTTCTGTTTATTTTAGGCCTTACATTGCAAATGCTTGATTAAAGAATAACATTATAACTTAAAGTTGCAAACATAAAATCTGGTAAAATCAGCATGCAAACAATGCAAATTTATTTCTGAGCATGCATGTAGAGTTTGGTGCTGAGGCTGTTCATGCTGTGCACTGCATGCTAAATTCAGCAGATAACATGGTGAAAAGCCTTGTAGACCAATTTCTGGACAAGCTTTTGCAATATAGGCTTGTATGAAGCAACATAATCATGTCGCAAAGCTAGATGCGTTTGCATTTCACACTTTTCTGCATTAGATGCATGAAAATGCTTCTGATTAAAGAATAATATCAAAGTTTACATCACAGAATAATGAGTTGCAAACATAAAATCTGGTTGTTTCTGGTGTTTTGTGAATGGATAACCGCTCTATGGCAGACGCATGCGTACCTTTATCACACATCTCGCATATTTAGCATGCAAATTATGCATATTTAATTCAGTTAGCATGTAGCCTAGTTTTAAAACTTACCACATTGGCAGATAATTGTACTTGTTTTAAGCAAAATGCACTTAATTTAGTGCTAGACTAAATATCTAATGTTATTTTGGCTATCTAGTAAATGCATCTTAATTTAAGAATGTTTAGATATTTTGACTGGAAACAAGACGTACTAAATAAGATAAGCCTTTTTTACAGTGCGAGGCTGTTCGGACTGCATGCTAAATTAAGAAAATACTGTTAAAAGCACTGTAGGCCAATTTATGGACAACCTTTTGCAATACAAGCTTGTTTGAAGCAGTATTAATGCATCGCTGTGCATGTAACGGTGGTGTGTTGCATTGCATATGATGCATGAAAACTGTTTTGATTAAAGAAAGTCACGTACATCAAATCTGATCGTTTCTGACAACTGCACTACGTGACATGTTCACAAGCCGATATCGATCCACTCGGTTGCTCTTATCCCAACCTCGTTCTAGCTGACCGTACAGGACCCAGTGAATATGACAAAATCGATAGAGCGCATCGATGGACACAAACATTAGAGCTCTTATGCAATGCAGAGGATGTCATTTGAAAGTCAGTTGGAGTTATCGGACACACAGTCACTGATGGAGGTCCATGTGCTTCTGAACGCGCCCTGCAGAAATGCACAGACAGCTGCTCTTAGCATGGGCTGTGATAACTGTAATCGCTGCTGTAATGCGGCACATCCTCGAGGTTTTATGAAGAGCAGGGTGTCCCCTTCAAGCCTATGAGGTCATTGGTATGGCACGGATCAGGCAGGAGAGGAAGCACGCCTGTCACGGTAAAGATAGAGTGATTGAGAGCGCGCCAACATCAACACCGGCATGTCTTGGCTTGCACGGTCTGCATGTCGAAGAGCATCCCCCACCCTACATACTGCATGCTGTAGATTCATACGCTTCACTGAATAAATCAACATGCAGACAGTAATGAAAGCTCATTCAAGTACATAGAGCGTGCATGTTTTAAAAGTTCCCTGTGCATGTGTGAAAGCAAACGTGACAGCTGTCAGAATCTCTAGACGATCTCGGGGGCTAACTTTAGCTTGTCTCCATGTTAAACCCACAGCTAATCCAGTTTAGGATATGCACGGCGATATGGAATGTGAACGCGTATCTGTTCTATCTCTGCGCTTCAATAGATTGAGTCAGACCTCCCTGAAATCTGGACGTGCCGTCACTAGCTTGCACTTATGTTTACACGGTCCTCACAGAAGCGAGACGTCTTGTTTTTAAGATTCAACACTGACAAGAAGGAGCCGGCCTTCGTTATCTTGCATTTCTGAGGAAAAGTTAATTATTAAAAACCATACAGGGCTCCAGACAAAAGAGAAAAAATTATAAGAGTGTAGAATAATAAAAACATATATATGAAACATAACAAAAGAGGAAAAAATTAATAAGAGTGTAGAATAATAATAAAAAAATATATGAAATATAACAAAAGAGAAAAAAATTAATAAGAGTGTAGAATAATAATAAAAAAATATATGAAATATAACAAAAGAGAAAAAAATTAATAAGAGTGTAGAATAATAATAAAAATATATATGAAATATAACAAAAGAGAAAAAAAAATAAAGTGTAGAATAATAAAAAACATATATATGAAATATAACAAAAGAGAAAAAAATTAATAAGAGTGTAGAATAATAAAAAAAATAAAAATGAAATATAACAAAAGAGAAAAACATTAATAAGTGTAGAATAATAAAAAAAATATATATGAAATATAACAAAAGAGAAAAAAAAATAAAAGTGTAGAATAATAAAAACATATATATGAAATATAACAAAAGAGAAAAAAATTAATAAGTGTAGAATAATAAAAAACATATATATGAAATATAACAAAAGAGAATTTTTTTTATAAGAGTGTAGAATAAAAAAAGTCAAATATAAAAAAAGAGAAATAAAAATGATAAGAGTGTAGAAAAAAAGAACTATAACAAAAGAGAAACAATTAAATTAAATAAAATTGTGTGTGTATATATATATATATACACACACACTCTCACACACACTCACACACTTTCTCACTCACACACACACACACACACACACACTCTCACACACACACACACACACACACACACACACACACACACACACACACACTCTCACACACACACACACTCACACACACACACACACACACACACACACACACACACACACACACACACACACACACACACACACACACACACACACACACACACACACTCACACACACACACACACACACACACACACACACACACACACACACACACACACACACACACACACACACACACACACACACACACACACACACACACACACACACACACACACACTCACACACACACACACACACACACACACACACACACACACACACACACACACACACACACACACACACACACACACACACACACACACACACACACACACACACACACACACATGTATATACAGCGGGTAGAATAAGTATTGAACACATCACAATATTTCTCAGTAAATATATTTCTAAAGGTGCTGTTGACTTGAAATGTTCACCAGATGTCGGTAACAACCCAAGTAATCCATACATACAAAGAAAACAAAACTAATACGTTCATAAATTAGGCTCGGTGTAATAAAATGGATTTATTCAGGGAAAAATATTGTGGGTAATTATTCTTTATTTGTTGTTTTAATTAGTTTTGTACATTTTTCTTCTCTTCTTTATTAAAACTGTCTTTATATAGGCCTAACACCTGGCTATTGTTGTACAATTGTAAGTGATTTAGTAATAAAGAAGGAAAAAGACTGTCACCTGAGCATCATAATGGTTTTCGGTTCATTTTGAAGCGTACATAACTGAAAAATGACTCGCGGTTTAGTTAAGATAGGTTAAGTGTAGTTAAGATAACGATTCACCGAGTGAATCTGATTCAACCCGCTAACCCACGAGCGAACTCGATCCTGCGTCGTGAATTCTTCTGAATCGGCTCAAAAGAATCATTTGTTCGTGAACCAAACATCATGAAGCTGAAGAAATCTGACACAAGCACATACAGACGAGGTTTTCTCGATTAATGACGATTAGAAACTCTGGAGCAGTACTAGAAGTTATCCATTGGTCAAGATAAAAGAGTGTCAACTGGAAAAGGCAGGTTATTCTAACAGGATGGTTTTCTCTAGTGTGAAAAATGGCGGTAAAATCCCACTAAAAGTGTTAAGTTCATAGATTAATGAATGTGTGTTGTAGTGAATATGAATGTAGCAGGGACGACATACTCTAATTTGGTGAATGCATGTACTGTATATGTGCTGGAACAGGAGGATTAACCGTATCAAGAAGCACGTGTGTTTCCATCGACGCATGCAAATCAAGGGGAAAACTTCAAGATATCGGTCCTAAAAATCGGCAGCACATATCGGCCATCGGCTGACCCTGACCTCTAAACATCGGCATCAGCATCAGCTATAGAAAAACCCATATCAGTCAATCTCTAGTACACACGGTTTGTTCCAGACCCCAATGGAGTAATTACAAAAATAATTCAAATCAAAAATACCAATGCTATCATGCTCTATTCACCTTGATGTGGTAACGGGTGTGTAACGGCGAGTGAGTGAGTAAATGATGACAGAAGTGAACCGGAGCTCCGTGTGAAGGCTGATATTACACATGTTTATTCTGAGGAGTGCAGAGAGCGCTGTGGTGAGGTGTGTTGACGGATGGGATTATGAAAGATGAAGTCGTGGTGTGAGAGCATAATGTCCGTGTTCATTATTGTGAATCTCTCCGCGTGATGTACCACATGTTCTCCGCCGGCTGCTGCTCTGTGTGCCGGATCACAAGAATCCATTAGAACGTGTCCTGTCAAGACCACAGGTTCATCCCAGGTTTAGAGGGATTGTACTCAATGTTCTGCAAGTTTGGTTACGGCTTTGCAAATATGTGACCGAGGACCATAAAACCTGTCAAAAAGGTCAATTTCCAATCGATACATTATCTGAAAACTGAATAAATAATATTTCTATTGATGTATGGTTTGGACAATATTTGTAAATCTGGAATCTGAGGGTGCACATCTAAATATTGAGAAAATCATCTTTGAAGTTGTCCAAATGAAGTTCTTAGCAATGCATATTAATAATTAGGGTTGCAAAATCAAGACTGGAAACTTTCCATGGGAATTAACAGGGATATATGGGAATTAATGGGAATAAACTGGGAATTTGCTAAATTGCAGGAAAATGGGAACTTAAATGTTGTTGAGAACAAAATCTTGCAGCATAATCTTGGTTAAAACAACCAGATTTAATGCAATTTCTGTTTCATTTCTACACATTGCTCAAACACATGCACACTGATTACTGCAGGGCTATTGAGCCCCCCCCATACACACACTAATTTCTCTAAATGTCCAATTAATTCCCATAAATCGCCCAAAATTCCTGTAAATTCCCATACATTTCTGATAAGTTTCAAACTTGGAATATTTCCAAAATTCCCAAGACGAAGTTCCCATGGAAAGTTTCCGGCCCTTTGCAGCCCTATTACTAATCAAAAAATACGTTTTGATAATACAAAATATATTCATGGAACATGATCTTTACTTAATATCCTAATGATTTTTGGCATAAAAGAAAAATGAATAATTTTGACCCATGTATTGTTGGCTAATGCTACAAATATAGCTGTGCTGCTTATGACTGCTTTTGTGCTCCAGGCTCACATATGATATTAATAATAATAATAATACATTTTATTGAGTATAGCGCCTTTAAAAGAACACTTTCTCAAAGCGCTTTACAACACAAGCAAACACAACAATCCAAAGTAATACACACAAATACAGAAGAACAATCGGTTAAAAGAGAGACGAAAATAAAGATGAGAACGAATTTTTGAATTCCATAATTTGGGGGCGTAAGATGAAAATGGCCGATCACCCCCAAAACTAAATTATAGCCAATTATTACTGATTGATTATTATTCATTTTTAAATAAACCTCTAACCTTATAATTTTGTCCTTGTATGCAGATTCTCATTCATTGTCCAGAATTCATGTCCATGCAAATATAAATATGATCTCTTTTGCTCAACAAGGCTGCGTTTATTTGATTAAAAATACAGTAAAATTGTGAAATATTATTGCAATTTAAAACAGCTGATCTCTATGTGAATATATGTTAAAATGTAATTTATTTCTGTGATCAAAGCTGTATTTTCAGCATCATTCCTCCAGTCTTCAGTGTCACATGATCTTCAGAAATCATAATAATATGATGCTCAAGAAACGGATTATTATCGATGTTGAAAACAGTTCTGGCGATTATTTTTTGTGTAAACTGATACATTTTATTCGTAAGAATTATTTGAGGAATAGAAAGTTAAGCTAAAAGAACAGCATTTCTTTGAAATATAAATCTTTTGTAACATTATAAATGTCTATACTGTTACTTTGATCCTTGCTGAATAAAAGTATTGATATATTTAAAGAAAAGGACATGTAGATACGTGTTATTGTCCAAATGCTTGGCTCTCAGGACTGTTGACTTCAAACAGAAGGAGAAGCTCATGAATACAAATGATAGGTTAACAAACAATCTTCCTCAAATTGCATGTTTTGCTGTGGCATGATAATAAAGAAGGATTTGGGGTTTTCTCACCGCTGGACGCTTGCCTTTTCTTTGTCTTTTAGTTTGTCGAGCAGCTCTGTTTTACCTTCTTCTTCTTCAGTCACATCTTTGAGAAACAGATTCAGGTGTTTGATTTGACAGACTCAATCCCTCAGATATAGTGTTTGCTCTTTAAATAACAAGTCTTGTGCATTGCTGTTTGCATTGTGCTTGCAGGATACTCCTGTGGTTTGATTTAAACTCTAATTATTAGGTTTATGCATTTAAATCAGCAGAAAACACTTAACTTACATGCTCCGTTTAAACTTTATATTGTGGATAATTTCAGTCTTGGACGTGCATTTATTACACATTATACTTTTTAATTTGGTCTGGCTTTTATGCAGCATTGTGCCTTTACACTGAATTGTGAGCAGGCACAGAGCAGCCTTAACTTGGGTAATTAAAGACACGTTAGATTTACATTTATATAAATAAATATCAGTTTGCAAACAGCAGGTTTTATGTACATTTAGAAATAAAATGCTAAGAGCTTTTTCTCCACACCTGTAAAAACAGCTGAATATGGTCAAAATGAAACAATTAATAACCATTCGGTATGCAAATTGACGTAAGGGAAACAGACCAATTGGAATTGAGTATTCAAATATTTAATCGTCACCGTCACATTCTGAGATAATTCTGTCTCTGTAAGTCAAAGGGAGATTTTTAAAGTTTCTTAAGCCTGCTCAGACCCACCTAGTATCAGACCATACAGTTGTAATATGAAATATAATAAAAGAGAAAAAAAATAATAAGAGTGTAGAATAATAATAAAAAAATATATGTATTCTGAGAAAAAAAATAATAAGAGTGTAGAATAATAAAAACATAAATATGAAATATAATAAAAGAGAAAAAAAATAAGAGTGTAGAATAATAAAAAATAAATATATGAAATATAAAAATTAATAAGAGTGTAGAATAATAAAAAATAAATATATGAAATATAACAAAAGAGAAAAAAATAATAAGAGTGTAGAATAATAATAAAAAAATATGAAATATAACAAAAGAGGAAAAAAAATAATAAAAGTGTAGAATAAAACAAATAATAATATATGAAATATAACAAAAGAGAAAAAAAATAATAAGTGTAGAATAATAAAAACATATATATGAAATATAACAAGAGAAGAAAAAAATGTATAAAAGTGTATAATAATAAAAAAATATATATATGAAATATAACAAAAGAGAAAAAAATTATAAGAGTGTAGAATAAAAAAAAGTCAAATATAACAAAAGAGAAATAAAAATTATAAGAGTGTAGAAAAAAAAGAACTATAACAAAAGAGAAACAATTAAATTAAATAAAATTGTGTGTATACTCTGTAAGTCAAAGGGAGATTTTTAAAGTTTCTTAAGCCTGCTCAGACACACCTAGTATCAGACCATACAGTTGTAATAGCTGAGAAATGCATTTATGCCACCTCTGAGCCGCATTAACCGTATAAATTCCACTTCAGAAGTGCCTCTGTGCTGTCTTGCGGTGTAAATTGACTAAATTGACATGTTCATGTGCCTGAAGACTGACTGAGTTAAGTCTGTTTCTTCATTTTTACTCCGCCGTTTTGCTCATGTGAGATTCTTCTAGCTTGCGTGTGTGAAATGCTCGTGGCTGGACAGAGCGTCTCGCTATATTATAAATATCCACCTTCAAACACACTGGAGCTGATATGTGGAATTTAGTGTATATTCGTGCTTGAAGAGGCGTCACGTTAGCTTTTTCAGGCGTATTGTCGAGAAGGACTCGGTCACACAGGTTCACAAGTGATGGACTCACAATCTGAACTTGAACTTGTGTGTTTCTGCATGCTTTAACTAGACATTTTTTATGTTCTGAAGTAAATATAAGGGTAACACTTTATAATCAGGGTTTCCGCGGAGTCATAAAAAGTCATAAAAACGTCCAGATTTTCCATACAAGGTCATGAATTACATTTAGCCACATCTTAAATTGATATGCTTGTTCATTCATTGGTTCTACCATTGCCTTTTCCCCCCAAAAAAATGCGCTGGCGGCGGCGGCATCCATTCGTTTCGCCTGTTGTAGTTCTATCTGAGGAATCTGGGTGGTATCACAGCGGTCCAGAACTACAAGGTCCATGTGGCAGTGCAGCAAAGGTTCCCAAGCTTCACTGCTAATGTTCGACTGTAGCCTAGGCCTACAGTCGATGTCCGCACGAGTCTCCTCAGCTTATCACTGTATGTCGTTGAGTCACTGCTTGGTTTAACTGAAATCTCCCGGTCTATCACAATGGGAAAGTGTGCATTTAACGGGCTATGGCTCGAAGGCGGTGCGTGTAGTAGTTGACTCAAGTCCGTCGCAAACAATCGATATCAAGACTATTGCACACGGTGTAAGAAGGCGTTGGAGCGGTCTAGTTTAGGCATAAAATCCTTAGTCGCATGCAAAGTCAGAAAAGCATAAAGTTGCTGTAAAAGGTCTGCAGCGGGTCAGTTTTGTTTGTGTAGTTTGTAGCACGTGATTTGTGTAGGTCATAAATTTAAATCATAATGGTCATAAAAAGGTCTTAACTTTGACTGACTAAACCCTGCAGAAATAACTGCAATCTATGAATCATTAGTTAAGCATTAGTAAATAGTCACTTCATCCTTATGCAAAAAATGCAACTGTACACTTAATAAAAAAATTAAATATGAACAATATTCAATGAAATCAATAAAAAACAATAAAATAAAAATTAAAGTGTACAGTTAAAAAAAAATTTGCATCTTGAAATAAATATTTCTGAGTTGTGTATCCCTCTGTGTTGTGTTAGTTTATTTTTTCTGTTAGGAAGATAAATGAGCCTTTAAATCTGCTTTATTATAGATATGCTTATAAATCAAGAACAAGGCATTTATAGCTGTATTTATAAACTGCTTACTAATGACTAGTAATGTTGGGACAATGCTTTATAAAGGATGATCTAATGCTTACCCAATGATTCATAGCATGCAGTTATTATAGTGATGTCATGTAAAACTCACTGCGGTGGTTTCAGGACCCTTTCCAGGGTGTTTTGGGTGATGGTCTGGTGTGAAAAGAGTCCTTCACCTTTCACTCTTTGGTGAGAATCTTATGTATAAGTTGACATTTGACTAAATCCCACATCTTTTAACCAAACCCGAATGCTTTGCTGATGTCAAACTCGGCTGTTCCTCAGCAGCAAAGATTACAATAATTAAAAATAATGACTTGTTTGGGCTTTGTGTGTCCTGGCCTACATACGGTCTTTGTGTTCCAGTGCTTCCGTCTGCCTTTGTTCAGGTAAGAGCTCTAGTTCCTTGAGTTTGCGGTTCGGTGCAGATGTTGGGCTTCATCCACTGAGCAAACATCTGTCCAAACACTCAAATTTCTGCTCCATGAGAGCAGCGTGAGCCGCAGAAGATGCTCTTGAACAATTTCGACCCCCTTCTAACGCCTGTCATCAAGCATCTTTCCTTCTCTGCTTATTTTAGCAAAGCTTATTTACAAATATATAAGGTTTGAAGTCACAGGCGTTTGTCCTGTTGGTCAAGTGCTGGCTAAACGCTGTCCATTATGGTCTGGATTGCTGAAAGTGTATTTATAGCATTCTTGCCAAAAAACACTTGTGGATGCTTTTCTTGTTGCTGTTTCTTGGTTGCGTTCAGCCTGAAAGGACAGTTTGATGGTGTTTTAAACAAAAAGGGAAGGCACTGTACTCGTACACCAGTGTTTAGTTGAGTTTGACCTGAAGTCGTTTTTTGTTACTGGTGTCACTGTTTATTGGTTTTGGCTTGGCTAGATTTTTTTCTTTAGAAAGAGCCCTAACCCGAAACATTAAGCTTTGCCTCATAACTCATTCCTGACCACAAGATCTCCGTTTATGTGTGTTTTGGAGAGGTGGAAAATCTTATTGTGAATTTTCTAATTAAGATTGTGATTTATTTTTTTATTTTTTATTTTTTATGTCCGGGTTTTGCTTTGGTATAATAATAATAAAAAAATGCTTTCCAGGTCTTGCTTTGCTTGTTTAATAATAATTATAAAGTTTTTTTTTTAAATATCCAGGTTTTCCTTTGCTTGTTTAATAATAATAAGCGATTTTTTTAAATGTCCAGGCTTTGCTTGTATAATGATAATAATAATAATTATTATTATTTATTGTAGTAGTAATATTGTATTATTTTTATAAACATATGATGTTACTAAAGAAGAAATCTAAACAAAATAAGAAATATTAATGTTACTATTAATATTTCACTGTTTCAAATTAAAAAAATAATGTTGACTTATTATCGTTCATAATAGTAATATTTTGTACAATACAATATTAATACAGATTAAAGATGCAGACCTATGATACAACCAAACTAAACACCCTAGCAACCATCCTAAACACCCTACCAACTACTCGGAACAACCTAGCAACCATCTTAAACAGAACACCCTAGCAACCATCCTAAAAACCTAGCAACCACTCTGAACAACCTTGCAACCATCCGAAACACAACACCCTAGCAACCATCCTAAACACCATAACTAAAGCTCAGAGCACCCTAGCAACCGCTCAGAACACCCTACAACCATCCTAAACACCCTAGAACAACCCTTGCAACCACTCAGAATACTAAACACCCAACCTAGCAACCATCTTGAACAGAACACACTAGCAACCATCCTAAACACCCTAGCAACTACTCAGAATACCCTAGCAACCGCTCAGAACAACCTAGAAAACATCCTAAACAGAACACACTAGTAACCATCCTAAACACCCCAGCAACCGCTCGGAACAACCTAGCAACCATCCGAAACACAACACCCTAGCAACCATCCTAAACACCATAACTAAAGCTCGGAGCACCCTAGCAACCGCTCAGAACACCCTAGCAACCATCCTAAACACCCTAGAAACTGCTCGGAGATCCCTTGCAACCACTCAGAATACCCTAGCAACCGCTCGGAAAAACCTAGCAACCATCTTGAACAGAACACACTAGCAACCATCCTAAACACCCTAACTAAAGCTTGGAGCACCCTAGCAACCACTCGGAGCAACTTAGCAACCACTCAGAACACCCTGGCAACCACTCGGAACACCCTGGCAACCACTCAGAACACCCTGGCAACCACTCGGAACACCCTGGCAACCACTCAGAACACCCTGGCAACCGCAGCCCCTGGCAACCACTCAGAAACACCCTGGCAACCGCTCGGAACACCCTGGCAACCACTCAGAACACCCTGGCAACCGCTCGGAACACCCTACATCGTAGCAGCCCCAGCGTGGTTTGCTCAGGCAAGCAGCACTTATGTTCTCGTCAGAAACTGTAAAACCGGAGTGTCATATTGGTTTAGTCGCTGTGACGGGACTTCTATTAAAGTGACAGCCGTTTGGATGTTGTTTCTCTGAAGTGAAGGAGTCTTTAACGGTGTCTGTTGTTGTTGGGGTTTGTGGTGCAGCAGAAGATCCGTTCGAATCAAATATCAGTCAATGGTTTGAGCAGATGCTGCTGCTACATCATTCCCCGTCCTCCGTTTCCTCCCTGAACAATCCCACACAATCCCGGGAGGGTAATCATTCTTGTCCTGCTCTCGTTCATAAACTGAGTTCAGACCGTCCTGCTTTCTGACTTTGAGTCTTAAGGTGCGTTCACACCAGATGCAAATGACGCGAATAAAAGATGGACGCTTGAACATTTTGAGTTTACTCGCTTCATTCCCGCGTGAAACGCTTAATTCCCGCGTGAAACGCTTCATTCCCGCGTGAAATACGCTTAATTCCCGCGTGAAACGCTTCATTCGCGCGTGAAATACGCTTCATTCGCGCGTGAAATACGCTTCATTCGCGCGTGAAATACGCTTCATTCCCGCGTGAAATACGCTTCATTTGCGCGTGAAATTCGCTTCATTCGCGCGTGAAATTCGCTTCATTTGAGCGTGAAATTCGCTTAATTTGCTTCATTCGCGCGTGAAATTCGCTTCATTCGCACATGAAATTCGCTTCATTCGCGCGTGAAATATGCTTAATTCGCTTAATTCGCTTCATTCGCACATGAAATTCGCTTCATTCGCGCGTGAAATATGCTTAATTCGCTTCATTCGCGCGTGAAATTCGCTTCATTCGCGCGTGAAATACGCTTCATTTGAGCGTGAAATTCATTTCATTTGTGCGTGAAATTCGCTTCATTCGCGCGTGAAATACAATTCATTTGCTTCATTCGCGCGTGAAATACGTTTCATTCGCTTCATTCGCGCGTGAAATACGTTTCATTCGCTTCATTCACACGTGAAATACGTTTCATTCGCTTCATTCACACGTGAAATACGCTTCATTCGCGCGTGAAATTCACTACACAACAGACGCGAATTCGCGTCATGGGGGGGGCTTCTGCAGGCAGCTCCAGTCTCGTTGCTAAAATGTATTCCTGTTTTTGTAAAAGTACGAAGTAGTATCGTACAGCTCCGGGTAGCCACATACAACCACGATTACTTTGTCCTCCATTGTTGTTTGGGATTTTCTGCCTCCGCTCGTAATCACGTCACTGCTAGAGCAAGCTCCTGATTGGTTTACGCGGCGCGAATATCCGGCAAAGTTCAGATTTTTCAACTCGCGCGTCAAACGCCCCAAAAGCTCAATTCGCGCTGCGTAATTTGCGCTATTCGCGCCGACCTCATTCTCGCGAATAGCGCCGCAGGATTGTCTATCGCGTCTTTGCATTGACTTAACATGTAAATCATTTGCGCGTAACGCTTCATTCGCGTCTGGTGTGAACGCACCTTTAATGGCTCTTGGTGATTAAACAATGTCGAAGCTAATGCTCGTTTAACATGCTTTGTCTCTGATCGTCTGTGTTTGTCTGATGTGTGGGTTCAGGCAGGCTTGATTCGCACTGATGATGAAGAGTTCTTCATCGAGCCGCTGGAGAAAGGCCAGCAGGAGGTGGAGGTCAAAGGTCGTGTCCACG
>CM049883.1:1258075-1290575 GCA_027474115.1 Schizopygopsis malacanthus
TAACATATAAGAAAATAATAATAATAAAAATGGCAAAAACACAATGAAATAAATTAAACTTAAGTAAAATGAAAATGGAAAACATAAAAATCAAATCAAATTCAAAATATTAATAAAAACTATAATAGTATTTCTGTAACACTAAAATAACTCTGGTGCACTAAAATATTGGGTAAGATATTTATAATATTTTTAGCGCCAAAACAAATCAAGAGTCATTAAACATCAAAGTTAAACCTGACGAGCGGTTTCTTCTGCTCGTGTGCGCTTGCCTTGCTTTTACTCTTTGAAACAATATTTCATGTACATTCATTATGAATAATGCCTTGTGATCTGGGACGCTTCAGTCTTTGGAGACGTCAGCTGGCAAACGCTCCTGAAATAAAGTTTTATCATTAATGATTATTGTAAGAGCAGACAGATTTCTTTTTGCAGCTCAAGCTGTTTATGTTGTCTATGTTTTCTGTAGTCAGGACTCATATTTTGGGGATGATGAGGCATACAGCAGTTTTTTTTTGATGATGCTAAAGCAGAAAGCCATTGTTTGCATGGCAGTAAATCTCTGGTGTTTTCAGTCACAGGCTTCGGTATCGCCGAGCTGCCCAACGCTCTCGACACGCTGGAGGAGAAGCTGTCAGAGACGGAGCGCAAACGCAGACACGCCAAGAAAGACGACTACAACATCGAGGTGCTGCTCGCCGTGGACGACTCGGTCGTGCGCTTCCATGGCAAAGAGCATGTGCAGAACTACGTCTTGACTCTGATGAACATCGTAAGTGACTGATTCAGAACGAGTGTGTTTGCGCACACAAGGAATTGGTCTTGGTGTTAGGAGCTTCCAGTACAGATGAAGAGCAAACATACTTATAATTAAGGTGATACAAACACTGATAATAAAGAGAATAGATGATCAATTATAAATAACTATAGCAATAAAATATAGAGAAAAAGAAAATGACCGTAGACAGAAGTGTGAATGTGCATGTGTCCTACAGATGAAGGTTCGAGGAGTTATTACAGGTGTACAGTACTGGGGTGTGTTATGTTGTTCAGGTGGGATATGGCCTGGGGGGGGGGAACAGTGCTCTGTAGCGCTGGCCCGAGGGCAACAGCTCAAAGAGAGAGTGAGCGGGGTGTGAGGTGTCCAGAGTGACTTTCTTAGCCCTTTTCTTCACTTTGGAGATGTACAGATCTTGGAGGTCGGTAGAGAGACACCGATAATCCTCTCAGCGGTCCTGACTGTCCGGTGTAGTCTTCTGATGTCTGATTTGGTAGCTGAACCAAACCAGACAGAACTCAATGATGGCCGAGTAGAAATAATGCACTGTAATTGCCCTCTTCTGCTCGATTAGTTTGGTTCTGGAAGCAAATTTGCACAAACATCCCACAGAGCAGCTTGAAAGCAACGCTGTTCCCACGGTTCACTGCTCTTGACCTGCAGCACACCTCTCAAGCACTGCGTCTGCGGGAGGATTACGAGAGAGAGAATCAGAGAAAAGACCTGTTGAAAACGCGTCCCACCAGGTCCTGCCACCTTAATCTGCTTACGCTCGCCAAATCCCTCAGTCAGATTTTCACAGGGAGCCGGTTTCACTCCGTAACTGTCACCGTCAGGACCGCGGCGGTGGGCTGATCCACACGCTAGACCGCTGACTGACCTGAGGGAGACCAGGGGTCATGGGTCCAGCACAGACGGCCTGAAAACACACACAGACACACACGCACACACACACACACACACACACACACACGCACACACACACACACACACACACAAGCAGCGCACACACACACACACACACACACACACACACACACACACACACACACACACACACACACACACACACACACACACACACACACACACACAAACAGACACACGCACACACACACACACACACACACACACACACATACACACACACGTACACATACACATACACACACATACACATACACATACACATACACATACACTCGCACACACACACACGCATGCACGCACGCACACACACACACACAAGCAGACAGACAAACAGACACACGCTCACACACACATACACATACACATACACATACACATACACATACACATACACTCGCACACACACACACACACACACACACACACACACACACACACACACACACACACACACACACACACAGACATACACACGCACACACACACACACACACACACACACACACACACACACACACACACACACACACACACACACACACACACACAAACAGACACACACACAAGCAATATACAGGAACTGTTTCATCATTATTGCTTCCTATCACTCTGCACTTTGCCTTAAGCTCCTCTGCTCGGCGTTGCATGTGTCGTACCACATGGAGACTGATTTCTGGACAGCACAGAGTCTGCGGACAATGCTTGCGTTGTTGCATGTGTTGAGAAGCGGTCCAGTTTTGTCCTGCGTTGGTGTGATGCTCTACTCCGGCGAGAGATGCTCAACACCTTCAGAGAACAGCTGCGCTTCTCATCAGTGGTCGAGCAAATCAACATGTGTTCAGCATTCTTATATCAGACGATTAACATTTGATGAGCTGCCACATGCTCATTAAACTAGATTTGAAAGTGGCAGGTCAGTAAAGTTCATGCAGGTTTGTGTCTGTGGGCTCCGTTCAGCTCCTGTCAGAGCAGAGAAATGGTGTGTTTTCATGCAGGTGGCTGTCAGACGTTCATGTTTGCCTGTGACTGATGGCCTGACATGTGTATGTGTGTGCTGTAGAGACTGAGACGGCTTTCCAGAGCTGCAGGTGAGCTCACCGTAAATAAACACAAACCAGACTCTCGTGAAGGTCGTCGGACTGGGTCGCACCTCATAAATTGGCAAAGACTTTATAACAGGGATCACCAAACCTGCTCCTGGAGAGATACCATCCTGCAGATTTCAGTCTGAAACGAACAAGTAGCCTTGAAGACCGTGATTAGCTGGTTCAGGTGTGTTTGATTGGGGCTGGAGCTGAAATCTGTCGGACGGTAGGTCTCCAGGAGCAGGGTTGGAGACCCCTGCTTTACAAATAAGAACAGTGCAGGCTTTCATCACATTGGCATGTCTCCTTTGGCATGACATCAATCTGCAGGATACTTGAAAGAGTCATCCGTGCACGTCTGGATCAGAATATCCGCTCGCATCGTTCCAGGCGAGTGTCAGCGTGGTGGGATGCTGATTGCATCATGACCCAAACCTGGATGTAATTACAGTCTGTGTGCGTTTTCCAGAGGAAGGGAGGTTTTTTTTAGCTAGTTGTGAGATTTAAAGTGTGTTGCATCGCTGACAGATGTATAGGAAATTGGATTTTACATATCCTAATCTATTAAACAGAACAATCTCTTTCAATATTGCACCTAAAATAAGTCAAAATGTATTGTGTTTACTTATAGTGAACAATTTATATTTACAGGTACATCTAAAAAAAAATTGAATATGGTGAAAAGTTCCTTTTTTCTTGTAACTTATTTCAAAAAGTGAAACTTTCATATATTTTAGATGCATTACATGTAAAGTAAAACACTTCAAACGTTTTTTGTTTTAATTTTGATGAGTAGCGCTTACAGCTAATGTGTCAAAAATCTGTATCTCAAAATAGTAGAATATTTACATTTGAGTTTCAGTAAATGAACATCCATACAGTATACATTCTGGGTATCTCTTGTTCTTTGAAAGCACAATAACGGAGAACACTGCTGACTTGGCAAGGGTCCAGAAGACGATTATTGACACCCTCCACAAAGAGTCACAGAGGGTCATTCAATGGCTGTTCAATGAGTGCTGTATCAAAGCATATTAAATGCAAAGTTGACTGGAAGGAAGAAATTGTGACTTTTCTAAGAGGACGGGTAACTCAAGAAGATTGAACCTCAACTGATTCCTCCAGCGTTACCTTAGCCGTATATTCCCCTGGCTGATCTTCAACCTTCACCGCTGTTAAATATCTGCCGCGCTGAGCCAAACCAGCATGAGGCACACAAACAGAGCCAGAGGAAACGACGGCCGTGCGTTTAACCAGAATGCACTCCATGACCTCGGCTGCAGCATCAAGTGTTTGAATGTTCTGTCTCTCCTGATATACGGAAAAAACATCAGGGCTGTCTGCGTGCGCTGCGCTCAAAGCCGAGGTTGTGCTGACACGTCTTCATGTGGAGCGTACGGCAGTGATTGAACACGTCCAGATTGATGCGGCTCTGTTTAAATCCCACACCGGACGGTTCATTAACTGCGTGCCATGCGGCAGACTTTCAGCCTCAACTGATTTTTTTGTAGGTCAGACATTTTTGGCATTGCATAATAAACTGTGGTGAAGTGTGCTGTTTTTTTAAAGATGATGTTGCATGAAATTCCCACCAAAATCAAATGGATTCAGGCTTCACTGAGTTTAAAGGAATTCTTTGTTTCAGGTTTGTTGTGACTTTTCCTTATCAGGGCTATTCAAGGTAACCTTTTTTTTTATTCAAATAAAGTAAACTTTAACTAAAGTAAGATAAAATATAAAAAAAACTGACTAAAAACAACCTATTAATGTAGGTAGTTGCCAAGACAGTTTATTTTTATGTACTAAAATAACTCAATCTAAAACTAAAACTGCTCCCCTTTGAAGCTCTTGTGCTTTTCTCATTTTCCATCTCTTCAATCATATTCTGCTCACAGGTGATTGGAGATGAGTTTTGTTCCCACTTTTGTTGCAGGTTGCTAATTTTTGTTAGTTTTTGCTTTTCAGATCAAACAGTGGTTTCAGTTTAATACGTTGCAGGCTCATTTATTAGTAATAAATCCTCAAAAAGTGTTGGGCTTGTTGTTGAAGCGGCGCTGTCTTATTTGTCTCGTGAGAGTTGGCAGCTGTTCTCGGAGGCGTTCGGGTGCGTCGGGTCGGGACTCGGGTGGTCTCGTGTACTTGTGTTTCAAGCGTCCGTCAGAATAAAGGTCCACCGGAAACAGAAATCTCTCGACAGTCTCGTGTGTTTCCAGCTGTGTTTGTCACACGTGTTCATTCACTTCCCTAAATCCTGAGACTAAACAAGCATGCTGCCGTTCTTTTCATCACAAACATTGTGCTTGTGCGTTTTTGCTTGTGATGAAACGTCTAAAACTAAGCATTAAAGTTCATTTAAAATGCAAAAAAAGACCTGGCAACCACCCAGAACATGTTCACAACCGCTTTGAATCTCGCATGCATCGCTCACATTTCCTTCAAAACAACAACTAATCATTAGTGATGATGGTGCTATAGTACTGTAAGAGGTCATATTGGTTTGTCATTGCTAATTGTGAATTCACAGAATGGCAGAGTGTTTGGGTGTTTGTGTGTGTGTGTGTGTGTGTGTGTGTGTGTGTGTGTGTGTGTGTGTGTGTGTGTGTGTGTGTGTGTGAGAGCGTGCGTGCACGAGCGAGCGTGTGTGTGTGTGTGTGTGTGTGTGTGTGTGTGAGCGTGTGTGTGTGAGCGTGTGTGTGTGTGATGTGAGAGCGTGCTGCGCGAGCGAGCGTGTGAGTGTGTGAGTGTGTGAATGCCATGTTATTTCTATAGTGCTGTTTGTTAGTGCTTGTTCATTCCTGGAGCGGTGTGCTTTAGTTCTGGCCTTCATTTCTTTGTGATTGTTGACAGCCGTGTTTGTGTAGCTTGCTCTTTAAATGTGGACGACTTCTTCATAACCCCAAACCACAGAACCAGCGCTGCTGAAAAACAAGAATATGAGCCGCTGGCATTACAGTGTTTAAAAATGTATTTATTATAGTGTGTTTTATTTACTTTATTATTATATCTCATTTTATCCTGACAATTGTTTGCTTTGCTCTCACTGTAAATCATTTTTAGTTTAATAAAAAACATAACTTTGACTTTGTCTTGAATGGTTTTTCAGTGAGTTCTGCATAACTGGTCTCGAGTTTTAGATTTACTCTAGACTTTACGTGTACTTTTATTCATCCGATCCTTCTTCTCTGTGTCCTCAGGTTGATGAAATCTATCACGACGAGTCTCTGGGAAGCAACATTAACATTGTGCTGGTCCGTAATGATCCTGGTGGGATATCGTCAGGTGAGCGTTGATTAATATATATTTTCTAGTATTGCTAGAAAACCCTGACCAGACCTGAGCCTCTCTTCATGCTGTATAGTGAACATTTACAGATGTTGTGGGGTAAAATATCTATTTATAGTTTCAAAACAATAATGTAGCTGCTGGTCTGTCAGTGTGTTTGTTTATGAGCTGATGGATTGCAGGTATTGTACGTTTGACACGCTGATAGTAGGAAGAGACTTTATTAAAGCTTACTGTGTAATAGTAGAGGGATAGTAGAAATAGTAGACGTCTCTGCTGGGATGTTTGATCCGTGGTGTGTGTGGATTTAATGAACCAGCAGCTGGCAAACAAGAACCTGCTTCACAGCTGGAGACGAATAAAGAGAGACAAACATTCTGTCTTCTATATATAAAGTACAGTTAATTTTCATTGAACTGTTTCCGATGTTAGAACTTTATCAGATTTTCACAACATTAATCATTCATAAATAAAGATTTGAAGATGGAAGCGTTTTGTAAGTGACCACAAAAGATGAAAATGTCAATGCAAAATGTAATTGTTGGAATGCATGCATTTGGTTAGAAATGCAAAAGTTTTGTAAGTGAATGCCAAATATTAAAATGTTAATTCAAATTTTATTGGGGAAATTTAAAGGTTTTGTAAGTGAACACAAAGTCAAATATTTTTTTTTAATGCTGACGCAGAATCTATCTATTGGGGAAACGCAAAGGTTTTGTAAGTGAACACAATAGAACACAAATGATCAAGTGATTGTGAAAGTGAATGCAAAGTTTCTCGGGTGAACACAAAAGTATTGAAAGTTATTGCAGAAATTATCAGGTTAACGCTGACATTTTTGTAAGCATTGCAAGTTTTTAAAGTCAAAACAAAAACCTTTTATAAAAATATTAAAATTTTTAGCAACGCAACTGTGTGTGTGTGTGTGTGTGTGTGAGTGTGTGTGTGTGTGTGTTTGTGTGTGAGTGTGAGTGTGAATTTGTGTATGTGTGTTTGTGGGTGTGCGTGTGTGTGTGTGTGTGTGCGAGTGAGTGTGTGTGTGTGTGTGTGTGTGTGTGTGTGTGTGTGTGTGTGTGTGTGTGTGTGTGCAAGCGAGCGAGCGAGTGTGTGTGTGTGTGTGTGTGTGTGTGTGTGTGTGTGGTCAGTGGGAATCCAGCTACAAGCCAAGCCCGCACACGTTTGGCCTCATCACACACGAGACGCTGCATTAATTCATTACAGCAGATTGTCTCTCTGTACATGACACTTTATGTATTCTTGTGCTAACTCCTTCATGTGAAATGTTTAATTTTCATTGCATTACTCAGGCAGATGGCATTTTGCTCTCATGTATAAACATGGACACACGTTTCTTGTCACCACACGTCCTTCCTGCTCACCTTCAGCGCTTCTGGAGTTGCTAAAAGCAGCACAAATAATAGAGACAAAGAATATGAGTTTGACAACTAGAGAAACACAATTGCGTTGCACGAAAAGTAGAGAAATGAGTGTCGGCTTCATTAACTGATTCGTTTTTTCCCAGCTGCTTTGCTTGTAAAGCTGTTTGGTCATGTGTGTGTAGTCCAGACTTATGCATCGAGTGGTGACACAACACAGCACTGAAAGTCTTCAGCATACAGATTTATAATAATTCATGTTCAGGTCATGTTTATTCTTGCTGCGTGTATTCAATGTAGTCTGGTTTGTGAGTTTGCTTGTGTTTTGTGAGGATGACTGACCACGTTGACGTCAGTGTTATTATTATTATTAACTAAAACTAAAACCTTAAAAAATACAATTTCATCACTTCGGATAAAATAAATACATATTTGTGTATTTATATTGTTTATATTAAATACGTAAAATAAATACATATTTTATCCTATTGACAAGGCAAACATTTCTCATTTTCGTTTAGTTTAAGTTAAAGTATGTAAAAAAATAAAATTAAATTAACTAAAATTTAAACATTTAAAAGAAATGACTAAAACAGAACAAAATGACTCAAACTAACTACATTCAAATAAAACAGTACATTAAAAAAATATAATCAAAATATGAAGATAAATATATTAGTACATGAATGATAGTAAAAATAACACTATAGTTGCAAAGTCAAGTCACATTGATTTATTATTAAACAAAAGTATCATTTCCAGCTCAATTCAACAGAATTCTACAGAAGACAGCAGTGTCATTATTTAGCATTATTCATTAGACTTTTGGCTAATTTGATGAACTTTTATAGAGTGACAGATACATATGTCAAGAAATACCATGTAGTTTGATATGGACGCAACCTTTGACATGCAATGCCAATTTATTTTATTTTGACTATATAATGAATAGCTGAATTATTGTATTTTATTTTACCTTTCTGCCAATTTAGCCTACAACATTTGTATTTTATTTTATTTTACTGCTCTGCCATTTTGGCCAACTTTATTTTTATTTTATTTTATTGTTTTATTTTATTTTATTTGACCTGTCTGCCATTTTGGCCTACACTATTTAATTTTATTTTATTTTATTTTATTTTATTTTATTTTTGGCCAACTTTATTTTAATTTAATTTAATTGTTTTATTTTATTTGACCTGTCTGCCATTTTGACCTACAACATTTTATTTTATTTTATTTTATTTCATTTTATTTTATTTTATTTTATTTTATTTTATTTTATTTCATTTCATTTCATTTCATTTTATTTTATTTTATTTTATTTCATTTCATTTTATTTTTGGCCAACTTTATTTTAATTTAATTGTTTTATTTTATTTGACCTGTCTGCCATTTTGGCCTACAACATTTTATTTCATTTAATTTATTTTTATTTTTTTTTTTTTTTTGGCCAACTTTATTTTTATTTAATTTTTATTTTATTTGACCTGTCTGCCATTTTGGCCTACAAAATTTATTTTATTTTTTATTTTATTTTATATTTTTTATTTTTGGCCAACTTTATTTTAATTTAATGGTTTTATTTTATTTTATTTTATTTTATTTTATTTTATTCTTTTTTTTATTTTATTTTTTGGCCAACTTTATTTTAATTTAATGGTTTTATTTTATTTGACCTGTCTGCCATTTTGACCTACAAAATGTAATTTAATTTAATTTAATTAATTTTTTATTTTATTTTTTACAGCTCTGCCAGTTTTGGCCTACTTTATTTTAATTGTATTGTTTTATTTTATTTTATTTGACCTGTCTGCCATGTTTGGGCCACAAAATGTTCTTTTATATTTATAGTATTTTCTTTTATTCTTACTTCAGTCTGGACTGATGTTTTTTCTGGTGTGTCCAGTCCATCAGCCTGATTGAGCGCGGGAATCCGTCCCGGAGTCTGGAGCAGGTGTGCCGCTGGGCAAACACCCAGCAGAGGCTGGACCCCGAGCACGCCGAGCATCACGACCACGCCATCTTCCTCACCAGGCAAGATTTTGGTCCCGCAGGTATGCAAGGTACTGTGTTTCTCTCGATCGAGGCTGTGCAGAGTAAGTGCTTCTTTCTGCTTCTGTTCTCGAACGGTTGGCATCACGATGCCCGAGACATTGGTCAGGAACCACCATCAAACACCAGATAATCTGATTCCAGACCGTGTAAACTGGGCATCGGTGCCAACCTGTAGCAACCAAAAATACTCTTTGACCGAAGGAGAGTTTTTGGCATGTAGAGGAAAAGAAGATATCTTTATTAGTAGCTGTGCACTCAACAATACTAATATCCCTAGTCTAGGTAGTTTGATCAAATTGACCAATTTGAACTATTATTGTGTTAAGTAATTCTTGCATGCATGCTACTTAAAGGGACAGTTCACCCAAAAATTCTGTCATCATTTGCTCATCCTCTGCCTGTATTAGTTTCTTTCTTTGTTGAACACAAAAAATATATATATTTTAAGCAATCTTAGTAGCCAAACAATTGACGGTAGCCATTGACTTCCATAGTATTGTTTTCCATACTGTGGAAGTCAATGGGTACCGTCAGCTGAGGGTGAGTATATGATGACAGAATTTACATTTTTGGGGTAATATCCCTTTAAAATTAGTAGTAGAAGAGGTTGTAGTTGAATAACTGGGCATCTTAGTCAGATAGACGTCTAAATTAATTAGGTGTAATTAAAAACGAGTCGGTGAGGGACAGGTTTACTGTCTGTTCAAAGGGTTGTGCTGTTGTGTGATTTGGTCTTAATCAATTAATGAAACACTGAAAATGCATTAAAAAAATTATAATAGCAGAAAACCGAAAACAAAAATATACTGACTGTACATCTGTCTGTCACAGCCTCGTTTTCATTCACATCACATTAAATATATTGAGTCTATGACTAAGATCCATAACTGATCAAATATGTTTGAATAATATAAAACTGCTATTTCACAAAGATGTGTTAGCTTCATGTAAACATATAAACAAATGAAAAATAGTCATTTGTGTTTAATTTCAAATGTCAAAAACAGCTGTAGTGTTTGTTTTAGTATCATTGATATATTATTATAGTTTTTGCTAATATTTTGAATTAGATTTTAATTATCTTCTGTTTTGATTGCAAGTTATTTGTAAGTTTTAGTGTTCATTTTCAAGTAACTGTTATTACATTTTATTTATTTATGTATTTATTTATTTAGCAAAACCAAGGCAAATAGACTTCATCACATGTTTCTGTAGTGTAGATTAAAATGAAATGTAAAATATGAAAGTATTTTTTTTATTATACACCAAAAACATTTTTTTTTGTTAATATTTTGAGTTAGATTTTTTTATATTTATTATATTCTGTTTTTTTATTTTTACTTTAAGTTTTAATGATTTTTTGTTTTTGTCTTTTTTTATTAGTTTTTGATTTTTAAATGTCGATATAGTTTTTTTTATTAATTTCTATTTGAATAGTTTTAGCTTATTAACTTTAGTATTTAGTTATTTTAGTACTTTAAGTTAAACTAAATGAAAATGAGAAATGTTGCCTTGGCAATCAATTGAATTAAAGTTTCGCTTCAAAACATTTGTTGTGCTTCGAGTAACAATATTTTGGGGAATAATAATAATAAATGTCAACACAGGTTTCTGTAGAGTAAATTAAAACAAAGTGTCAAATACTGAAATACAGCAGCACAAACATATATATATATATTAACCTCCATCATTCTTCATGTGTAAATATCATTGCATTAGATGCTAAATGTTATATTTTCTCTTCACTAACGTCGCTGCTCTTCATGATTGCTGAAGTCTCTGTGTTTGAATCTCTGTGTTCTGGTGAGTTTAATAGATGTAGAGAATCACATTAACATGATTCATTAACACAAAACGGACTGTCTTCTACTCTTTTAGGTTTTCAAACCCAACAAACGTCATAAATTGTGCTTGTGTATCTTTCTCTACAATACATGACTCCTGATGTAATATCTTGCTCTAATGCAGTGACATGCACACACACACACACACACACACACACACACACACACACACACACACACACACACACACACACACACACACACAGTCACACACACACAGTCACACACACACACACACACACACACACACACACACACACACACACACACACACACACACACACACAGTCACACACACACACACACACACACAGTCACACACACACACAGTCACACACACACACACACACACACACACACACACACACACACACACACACACACACAGACACACACACACACACACACACACACACACACACACACACACACACACACAGAGACACACACACACACACACACACACACACACACACACACACACACACAGAGACACACACACACACACACACACACACACACACACACACACACACACACACACACACACACACACACACACACACACACAGAGACACACACACACACACACACACACACACACACACACACACACACACACACAGAGACACACACACACACACACACACACACACACACACACACACACAGAGACACACACACACACACACACACAGTCACACACACACACACACAGTCACACACACACACACACACACACACACACACACACACACACACACACACACACACAGTCACACAGTCACAGACACACACACACACACGCACACACACACACACACACACACAGAGACACACACACACACACAGAGACATACACACACACACACACACACACACACACACACACACACACACACACACACACACACAGACACACACACAGACACACACACAGACACACACACACACACACACACACACACACTGTATTATTGGTGTTCGTCAGTCAGTCTTTTTGAAGTTTAGGGACTCGTTTCGGATCAATGTGTGTTCATGATCCTCGTGTGATTTTGAAAGACAGTTTTGTGTTTGGCACGTCTGCTGTTGCTACGCCACGGCCTCTGTTGTGCTCATAACATCACAGATCGGGCAACCTTTCCCCCCGAGGGCAAACATCACACTCCCATCTCGTTCAGAGCTCAGATATAGACGTATGATTACATGACTGAAGGTGTTTGGGAAACGAACAGCTGGTGGTGAATGGAGTCGAGCGATGACTGCAAGGCCCTGCTTCAGCTTCAGCGCGTCCTGTGTTATTAACAGTGCTAGTGATTTGGAAAAAGACCGTTTTATAACTGTTCAATCACGGTTCTTTTACAATAAAGTGTGCTTCGCCTTCAGATGTTGCTCATCCAGGGCACCAAACTCAATGGTACATGTTTTAATGTAAAAAAAAAAACTTTTATTTTATGAGCTTTGTTATGAAAAAAATAAATGGTTAAAAAAAACGATTTGAAAAAAACGATTTTCATCATTGTCTAGGAATACATTTTTTATTTTCTTGTTTGGATTTAAATGTTGTTTTGTACCGTATAATAATATTATTATGTCATTTAATATTTTATATAAATATAATATAGTTACAACTTGATATATTTGTTATAAAATAAAATAATTAATTATATGTTAAATAGAATATACAGTGTGTTTATATATATAAATGTATTATATGTATTACAATATATCAAATTAGACATTTTAATTATTTTCTTGCAATAAACACAATATATATATAAAATAATATGCTGATAAATATTATATATATTTATGTATATATAAAGTATAAATAATAATACATTAAATGTGTAATTAAAAAATTATATATATATAATGTATACTATATATTTGTAATAAAATATATCTAGTTTTACAAATATATAATTTTTAATTCATCTTTTATTCCCTAGAAATTAAAATATCTTGATGAATTCAGGAAACACTTGCAGAACATATTTACGTTTCTTCCTGACATGCTGTACACGGTTCTGGGTTTTTCTTTGTATATGTATTTTTGTTTATGACGACATGTTTATGGTTATTAAAGGGCAAGCAGCACTACCCCGTGTGAACCGTCTTCATGCGGCGGCGCTTTAATATCAGTCTCGATATCCTGGATTAATATCATCTAATACGCCAGGGCTTCTCAAAGTTTACATTCAAAGGTCCGAATCTGAATTATCATCAACGTCAAAAGGTCCGAAATAATTGTTATTACAAAACTTGTTTTTATAAACATGCTTATTACTTTATATAGCAATTCAACTTGATATATGCGTAGTTATCATATTTATGACGTCATCAGGTCGTACTTGTGTTTACAAAATGAACCATAGTTTTATACAAAAAAACATGTGGTTACTATTAAACCATGATTATCACAAATTAACCAGGTCTTGCTACACTAACCATAGTTTAACCATTGTGTTTGTAGTGAAACTGCTTATATAAATTGTAATCAATATGCACAATAAAAAATAAAAATTTTACTACACTTTTATTATAATAAAACCATGGTTATTTTTCATAAGAGTTACTCAACACTACTGCATTTTTATACAACTAATGCCTAATAAAGCAGTTCTCATTTAGGCCCACATATTTAATGTTTCTGAAATAGTACTTCACTGTAACCTGCAGTCACTTCAACTGAATTGCCAAAATCTTTAATTATATATATTTTTTAAATATATATTTCATGGAGCACAAACGTGCACTATGTGCATATTTCAACCCTTAACAGTAGAACTACACTCATGTTCATACGCCAGACAGTCAACAGTGATGGGTTTTTGGAAACGCTGTTTTGTACTCGTTCATTCACGAGTCTGCTACGGTTCGGTTCGGTTCGGTTCTTTGAATACGCTGCTAACTCTGCCGCTGGAGAAAGACTGCGTCGGGAAGGCGAAACCTCGCTCGCGGGGCGAAACCGGTGACATTATTCTACTGAATGAAATCTAAGGTTTATCCAAAATGTCGCTAGTTGCTATGTGCTTTCTTACAAAAGAGTATGTATTCACTATAACACTGGTTCATGCGCCCGCGTGTGTGTGTGTGTGTGTGTGTGTGTGTGTGTGTGTGTGTGTGTGTGTGTGTGTGTGTGTGTGTGTGTGTGTGTGTGTGTGTGTGTGTGTGTGTGTGTGTGTGTGTGTGTGTGTGTGTGTGTGTGTGTGTGTGTGCGAGATCTGAGTGATACAAGTGCGCTTGAAATATCAAGTAGAGGCGGGTCCGGATTGAATTCCCTCCCGGAGTCCGGACTTTGAGAAGCCCTGTAATACGCTGTGATTGACAACACAACGCTTTTCCAGAGCAATGCAAAGCTCACCTGGAGGACAGATAACGCTTGATTAGCTTCTAATGCAACCCTTCGCTGCTAAAACATCTTTGACTTGTTGTTGATGTTATTCTGGTTATGTCAATAATCCAACTAAACCTACATGACTGCTGGGCGGCGGGAATATCACTAGGATCACACATGTAATCAAATGATGCTCCATCGGCCCTTGATGCTTTAACAGCTTCATAATCTGCTTTTCACCTGCATGCCAAAGACTGTCGGTGATCCCAGACCGGCTTTAAGCTCTGTTAAACTAAAGCTCGAGCACTGCACATCTCTTGATCGAGTGTCGTCTCGGTTTGTGCTTTCTGTGGTGTTTGTGTGTCGTATGAACACGGCGTTCTGGGAAACGTGGCTAGTTGTTGTGTGGGGTTGATTTCGGGTTTCTGCGCTTCTACATGGAGGCAATAGTGGAGGAGAACGAGTACAAATCTGAATTATTTAGTTGCACATATAGAGAACGAAATGGGAAAAATAAGTGAAATGTCACAAACACTTGAAACCAAGTCAAATTTGAATTAAATGTGAAGAAGAAAGATTTTCTTGCAACACATACGTTTTTTTAAACTTTAAATTGCACCAATGTTAATATTACATTTCTTCAAGTTAATTTCAATTAAACTACTTTTATTGATATTTTATGATGATGATGATGAATGAAATGTACATTCAAGTTTTTTATTTGAAGGGAATGTATACTTTTATTAATCAAGGATGCATTAAATCGATCAAATGTGACAGTAAAGATATTTATAATGTTATAAAAGATGTTCTTTTCAACTTTCTGTTCATCTGTGAATCATGAAAAATTAAATGCATCTCGGTTTCCACAAAAATATTGTGCAGCACGACTGTTTTCAGCATTGATAATAATCAGAAATGATTCTTGAGCAGTATATTATTATGATTTCTGAAGATTATGTGACTATGAAGACTGGAGTAATGATGCTGAAAAATTCACACAGCATGAAATATGTATTCACATCGGAAACAGTTCATTTAAATTCCAATAATATTACAAAAATAGACTTTTGAATGGTAGTGTATGTTTATAATAAACAGCAGCTCACTTGGTTTTGGAAAAAAGCAGCATAGCGAGGAAATCCGAGAATGGGTTATTTTTTGTAAAGTCATATTTAAAGTTCAGAATTGCCGTGAAGTGCTTGTGTCCAAAAGTTGAGCTGGGTGTCCAGGTGTGTGTGCTTTGATGTGTTTGATTGGACAGAATCTTAGACTGACTCTGTGACCTCTAGAATGTCCAGTTAATCATCGTTTCCTTTGATCTCTGTCGCCCAGGTTACGCCCCGGTAACGGGCATGTGCCACCCGCTGCGCAGCTGCACGCTCAACCACGAAGACGGCTTCTCCTCTGCCTTTGTGGTGGCGCACGAAACCGGACACGTGTAAGTTTGCTTCTGCTTATCAGTCCCGACTGTGTGCATGCTATCGGTGTTTAAGATCGTGTCGGTAAAGCATGCATTTACAGCAGTTGCTTTATGTTTATGAGCACATGAACGGTGTTGTAATTAGCAGGAACGCTTTGAGATGTGGTGAGGAGTGTTATTCAATAAGCAAGTTTGTATTTGGCGTAATTCAGCAAAAATGTATTTGCTGAAAATGTACTCAGGCCATACAAGATGTAGATCTGCATCAGTGTCTCTGCAGTGAATGGGTGCCGTCAGAATGAGAGTCAGTTTTTAGTTAATTAGTCTTAATGCTGGATTTGTTTCAGGTTGTCTTCTCCAGATGTTAACTGATGTGGTGTGTATTATTGTGATGTTTTTATCTGCTCTCATTCTGACGGCACCCATTCACTGCAGAGCATCCGTTGCTGAGACACTGATGCAATGCTACATTCATCGAAATATGATGAAGAAAAAGACTCACCGTAATCAACTTTCTCACTAATCTTGGATGGCCACATTTTCAGCAAATGTTCATTTTGGGGTGAATTATTTCTTTAAGTTGCAACTGTGCACAGATTAGTTGGCATGCATCGTGTCAGCTGTTTGCGAAGAATGGCGATAAAGCTCTGCTAGGAAAAAGCTACTCATTCAGCTAGTTTACGAGGCATCATTTAGTGTGGTGATCGATACATAAAGCATCTATCGCATGCCTAATATGCATGAAAAGCATAAAGAAAGGTGAAATTGCTCAGCATGTTTGCATTATGTTCAACATCCCTGGAGGACATGAAGGTTGTGTGAACGTAGCGCTGAGATGAATGCTGCTCAATAGCGCCCCCTGTAGAACAGAGCTCTGAGCTTTTGCCAGTGTGCATGTGTTATATTTTCCGGTTCATTCCATGTCTTAAGTAACTCCTCTCCGCTCAGCCGAACAGACATGAATCATCTTCTGTTCTTCGCTGTGGTCTGTTTCCTCATAATGTGATTGATCATCAGATTGAGTGTTTGTTGTGTCTCTATGCACACACACACACACACACACACACAGTGTGTTTCACAGTGAATGCATGATGTCAGGACTGTACATGCAGAAGCGCTCTGCTTAGATGTTCTTGAGTATGTTGAGGAGCTGCTTTAAGTCTGTAGTTTATCAAGCTGAGTATAGTTTAAGTCACATAAACTTCCATAATCTGATGTATTTTGAATGAATCAGGATACTGAATGAACAGAACTGTACAGTAGGTTGAGACTTGAGTTATTTTAATGATGAATTGATTAGGTGTGAAGATCAGCTGTTTCATTAACATTATTCAATTTTGATGTAAATAAAGATCAAGACAAAAACTTGTTTCTCTTCTTATGATGCGCACAAATTAATAATTCACAATAAGACCTATACAATTAAGAAAGTAAGTCTATTATTGATTTTATGTGGACTTAGATGTTATTTAAGATGAGTAACAACTTTACAAATATACTAATATTAGAATATATATATATATATATATACACACATTCATTTTCATTAATTTAATATATTTAAAATGTAAATTATTTTTTTAAACATTTTTTAGGATTCATTCAATTGATTAAAATTATCAGTAAATGTGTTTATAATGCTACAATTATTTTTTATTTAAAACTGCATTGTTATTTTAAACTTTCTGTTCATCAAATAATTTTATGATATTAGAATCAGCATATTAGAATGATTTCAGAAGGGTCATGTGACTAAAGACTGGAGTAATTATGCTAAAAATTCAACTTTGCATCACAGGGAATAAAACACATTTTATAGTATTTTCACACCGAAAACAGTTATTTTAAATTGCAATAATATTTCACAATATTACTGTATTTTTAATCTAATAAATGCAGCCTTGGTGAGGAGAATATACAAAATATTTTCCGTGGTACTGTAATTTAGCCGACAGCATTTGATTTGATCACAAATTACAGCTAAATGCAACTAATAAAATAATATAAAAACATGGTAATAAACAACTCGTATAAATATTACACTACAAATAAGCCTCACAGAAAGCTCTACGCAGGAACGAATCAGTGAAAGTGGAAATGAACCGATTCACTATGATCCTACCCAACACATGTTCCTGTGGCTCAGTGGTTAGAGCATTGTGTTAGCAGCGCAAAGGTCATGGGTTCGATTCCCAGAGAACACACATACTGATAAATACATGTACAGCCTGAATGCACTGTAAGTCGCTTTGGATAAAAGCGTCTGCTAAACATACACACCCTGTTTGATGAAACCGAGCAGACGTTTGCTGACTGTGTTGGATGTTGCAGGCTGGGAATGGAGCATGATGGTCAGGGGAACCGCTGCTCGGATGAGACCAGTATGGGCAGCATCATGGCTCCGCTGGTCCAGGCCGCGTTTCACCGCTACCACTGGTCCCGCTGCAGCAAGCAGGAGCTCAACCGATACATCCAGTGAGAAACTGTTCCTTACACCTGCTCCGATCCTTGTATCAGCACTGACGAGGATTTGAGACGAGTTACATAATCTCCCCAGAGAGAGACAAATGACATTCATGTTATTCAATATTTACACATCCTGATGATGTTTCTTTTGTGTTCAGCAGTAGAAAGTCATCGCTTATTAGAACAATTGCACTAATATTAAAATAGTTATTATTTCATTGAACAAAACCCATTGATATTTAAAAACAACAATAACCATTAAACTTTAAATCTATTAATAGAACAATAACCATTAAACTTTAAATCTATTAATAGAACAATAAACTTTAAATCTATTAATAGAACAATAACCATTTAAATCTATTAATAGAACAATAACCATTAAACTTTAAATCTATTAATAGAACAATAACCATTAAACTTTAAATCTATTAATAGAACAATAACCATTAAACTTTAAATCTATTAATAGAACAATAACCATTAAACTTTAAATCTATTAATAGAACAATAAACATTAAATCTATTAATAGAACAATAAACATTAAATCTATTAATAGAACAATAACCATTAAACTTTAAATCTATTAATAGAACAATATTAAATCTATTAATAGAACAATAACCATTAAACTTTAAATCTATTAATAGAACAATAAACATTAAATCTATTAATAGAACAATAACCATTAAACTTTAAATCTATTAATAGAACAATAACCATTAAACTTTAAATCTATTAATAGAACAATAACCATAAACTTTAAATCTATTAATAGAACAATAACCATTAAACTTTAAATCTATTAATAGAACAATAGCCATTAAACTTTAAATCTATTAATAGAACAATAACCATTAAACTTTAAATCTATTAATAGAACAATAAACTTTAAATCTATTAATAGAACAATAACCATTAAACTTTAAATCTATTAATAGAACAATAACCATTAAACTTTAAATCTATTAATAGAACAATAACCAATAAACTTTAAATCTATTAATAGAACAATAACCATTAAACTTTAAATCTATTAATAGAACATTAAACTTTAAATCTATTAATAGAACAATAACCATTAAACTTTAAATCTATTAATAGAACAATAGAACAATAAGAACAATAAGAACAATAACCATAAACTTTAAATCTATTAATAGAACAATAACCATTAAACTTTAAATCTATTAATAGAACATTAAACTTTAAATCTATTAATAGAACATTAAACTTTAAATCTATTAATAGAACAATAACCATTAAACTTTAAATCTATTAATAGAACAATAACCATTAAACTTTAAATCTATTAATAGATATTAAATCTATTAATAGAACAATATGAACAATAACCATTAAACTTTAAATCTATTAATAGTTTAAACTTTAAATCTATTAATAGAACAATCAGAACAATGAACATTAAACTGAACATTAAACTTTAAATCTATTAATAAAACAATAACCATTAAACTTTAAATCTATTAATAGAACATTGACCATTGTTATTTAGAACAATATACATTTTCCTAAGTGCTTAATAGATAAATACCATATTTAAATAGAAAGAATGCATATGTATTTGTTGATCAGTGCTCTGATACCGCTGTATTTCTTTCAGCTCATACGACTGTCTCCTGGATGATCCGTTCGAGCTGAAATGGCCTAAACTCACAGAGCTTCCCGGGATAAACTACTCCATGGATGAGCAGTGCCGCTTTGATTTCGGTGTGGGGTATAAGATGTGCACCGCAGTAAGTCCTCTGTGAATCTGTGAATACAGACTCAAGTTCAGCTTGTTTAATGTGCTTCCGCAGAGCTAAATCAGGAGAAACCTATTGCATTTTGATGAAGTCTCTTCCTCCAGTTCCGTACGTATGACCCGTGTAAGCAGCTGTGGTGCAGCCATCCTGACAATCAGTACTTCTGTAAGACCAAGAAGGGCCCGCCGGTGGACGGGACCGGGTGTGCACCGGGAAAGGTGAAACTGCACTGGTTCTAGGTCAACACCACCAAACGATTGAATTAAACTGGCATATCACATTTTTCACACCTTTATTAAAAAAAAATTTTGTATATTCAAGAACAAAATGACCTTGCTTGGGAGAAATCAGCATTTGGAAAATATCACATTAGACAATTATTTGTACTTGGAGCAAAACCAGCCATTATCTAAATCCATAAATTACTTTCTTACTCAGACGTGTTTGTGAGCATCAGACTTTCATCTGTGATTAATGATCATATTTTAATTGGCAAATTACTTCCTGTTGCTTAGAACAAAACCAACTTATATTTGATCTCTTAATTGATTCATATTTTTATCTCTTACTTGAATAATAACCACCAATATTTAATCTCATAATTGAACATTAGCCATCAATATTGAAATCTCTTAATTTAATAATAGCCATTGACATTTTAATTACATAATTTAATTATAGCGATTTATATTTGAATCTCTTAATAAACAATAGCCACTGATATTTGAATCCCTTAATTGAACATTAGCCATTTATATTTAAATATCTTAAACAATAGCATTTATATTTTAATCTCATAATTGAACAATAGCTATTCAAATTTTAAGATGAATTTAAAAATAGCCATTGACATTTTAATTACATAATTGAACAACGACATTGATATTTGAATCTCTAAATTGAACAATATCCTTTAATATTTTAAGATTAGTTGAAAAATAGCCTATGAAAATGTTATTATATAATTGAACAATAAGCCATTTATATTTGAATCACTTATATGTCAACTAATATGGTGCTATGTATGTTTAGGACACAGTGTTCATGTACAGTAATGGTTGTGGTGTTTAGGAGACAGTGTTCATGTATAGTAATGGTTGTGGTGTTTAGGACACAGTGTTCATGTACAGTAATGGTTGTGGTGTTTAGGAGACAGTGTTCATGTACAGTAATGGTTGTGGTGTTTAGGAGACAGTGTTCATGTACAGTAATGGTTGTGGTGTTTAGGACACAGTGTTCATGTATAGTAATGGTTGTGGTGTTTAGGACACAGTGTTCATGTACAGTAATGGTTGTGGTGTTTAGGACACAGTGTTCATGTACAGTAATGGTTGTGGTGTTTAGGAGACAGTGTTCATGTACAGTAATGGTTGTGGTGTTTAGGACACAGTGTTCATGTACAGTAATGGTTGTGGTGTTTAGGAGACAGTGTTCATGTACAGTAATGGTTGTGGTGTTTAGGACACAGTGTTCATGTACAGTAATGGTTGTGGTGTTTAGGAGACAGTGTTCATGTACAGTAATGGTTGTGGTGTTTAGGACACAGTGTTCATGTACAGTAATGGTTGTGGTGTTTAGGAGACAGTGTTCATGTATAGTAATGGTTGTGGTGTTTAGGAGACAGTGTTCATGTACAGTAATGGTTGTGGTGTTTAGGACACAGTGTTCATGTACAGTAATGGTTGTGGTGTTTAGGACACAGTGTTCATGTACAGTAATGGTTGTGGTGTTTAGGACACAGTGTTCATGTACAGTAATGGTTGTGGTGTTTAGGACACAGTGTTCATGTACAGTAATGGTTGTGGTGTTTAGGACACAGTGTTCATGTACAGTAATGGTTGTGGTGTTTAGGAGACAGTGTTCATGTACAGTAATGGTTGTGGTGTTTAGGACACAGTGTTCATGTACAGTAATGGTTGTGGTGTTTAGGAGACAGTGTTCATGTACAGTAATGGTTGTGGTGTTTAGGAGACAGTGTTCATGTACAGTAATGGTTGTGGTGTTTAGGAGACAGTGTTCATGTATAGTAATGGTTGTGGTGTTTAGGAGACAGTGTTCATGTATAGTAATGGTTGTGGTGTTTAGGAGACAGTGTTCATGTATAGTAATGGTTGTGGTGTTTAGGACACAGTGTTCATGTATAGTAATGGTTGTGGTGTTTAGGAGACAGTGTTCATGTATAGTAATGGTTGTGGTGTTTAGGAGACAGTGTTCATGTACAGTAATGGTTGTGGTTTTTAGGAGACAGTGTTCATGTATAGTAATGGTTGTGGTGTTTAGGAGACAGTGTTCATGTACAGTAATGGTTGTGGTTTTTAGGAGACAGTGTTCATGTACAGTAATGGTTGTGGTGTTTAGGAGACAGTGTTCATGTATAGTAATGGTTGTGGTGTTTAGGAGACAGTGTTCATGTTGGTTGTGGTGTTTAGGAGACATGTATGTAGTAATGGTTGTGGTGTTTAGGAGACAGTGTTCATCTACAGTAATGGTTGTGGTGTTTAGGACACAGTGTTCATGTACAGTAATGGTTGTGGTGTTTAGGAGACAGTGTTCATGTACAGTAATGGTTGTGGTGTTTAGGACACAGTGTTCATGTACAGTAATGGTTGTGGTGTTTAGGAGACAGTGTTCATGTACAGTAATGGTTGTGGTGTTTAGGAGACAGTGTTCATGTACAGTAATGGTTGTGGTGTTTAGGACACAGTGTTCATGTACAGTAATGGTTGTGGTGTTTAGGAGACAGTGTTCATGTACAGTAATGGTTGTGGTGTTTAGGAGACAGTGTTCATGTACAGTAATGGTTGTGGTGTTTAGGACACAGTGTTCATGTACAGTAATGGTTGTGGTGTTTAGGAGACAGTGTTCATGTACAGTAATGGTTGTGGTGTTTAGGAGACAGTGTTCATGTACAGTAATGGTTGTGGTGTTTAGGACACAGTGTTCATGTACAGTAATGGTTGTGGTGTTTAGGAGACAGTGTTCATGTACAGTAATGGTTGTGGTGTTTAGGAGACAGTGTTCATGTACAGTAATGGTTGTGGTGTTTAGGACACAGTGTTCATGTACAGTAATGGTTGTGGTGTTTAGGAGACAGTGTTCATGTACAGTAATGGTTGTGGTGTTTAGGAGACAGTGTTCATGTACAGTAATGGTTGTGGTGTTTAGGAGACAGTGTTCATGTACAGTAATGGTTGTGGTGTTTAGGACACAGTGTTCATGTACAGTAATGGTTGTGGTGTTTAGGAGACAGTGTTCATGTACAGTAATGGTTGTGGTGTTTAGGAGACAGTGTTCATGTACAGTAATGGTTGTGGTGTTTAGGAGACAGTGTTCATGACAGTAATGGTTGTGGTGTTTAGGAGACAGTGTTCATGTACAGTAATGGTTGTGGTGTTTAGGAGACAGTGTTCATGTACAGTAATGGTTGTGGTGTTTAGGACACAGTGTTCATGTACAGTAATGGTTGTGGTGTTTAGGAGACAGTGTTCATGTACAGTAATGGTTGTGGTGTTTAGGAGACAGTGTTCATGTACAGTAATGGTTGTGGTGTTTAGGAGACAGTGTTCATGTACAGTAATAGTTGTGGTTTTTAGGAGACAGTGTTCATGTACAGTAATGGTTGTGGTGTTTAGGAGACAGTGTTCATGTACAGTAATGGTTGTGGTGTTTAGGAGACAGTGTTCATGTATAGTAATGGTTGTGGTGTTTAGGACACAGTGTTCATGTACAGTAATGGTTGTGGGTTAGTGATACTGGTAAATGTGTGTGTTGCAGTGGTGTTTTAAAGGCCACTGCATCTGGAGGTCGTCCCATGAGCCCTACGGTCACGACGGAGGCTGGAGTTCCTGGGGAAAGTTCGGCTCGTGTTCCCGTACCTGCGGAGGAGGCGTTCGGTCCCGCAACCGCCAGTGCAACAACCCTGTGTGCGTTACAGACCTGTTTACACCAGCTCATGAATGAGTCAAACTGCTCTGTTATTCCTTCCTCTCTGTCTCTGCAGGCCTGCGTATGGAGGTCGTGATTGTCCAGGGTCCACGCTCGATTATCAGGTCTGTAATACAGAAGACTGCCCCGGCCCATACGAGGACTTCAGAGCGCAGCAGTGCGTCCAGCGCAGCAACAAATACCACAATAACATCAAACACACGTGGCTGCCGTATGAACACCCTGATGGTGAGACAAATGCAGCTATATTCACTTTATATGACATGTTTATATTTTCATTCTGGAATTGATTTCCTTGAACATGTATTCCCAAACAATTTTTGCAATTGAACATCTTAAATTAGTTCATATTTGTAATATTTGATCAACATTTTATTTTGTATCTGTCTCTGATGTCAGTTGATGGTCACATGAGGTGCAGATAAACAAATAAAATATTATAAAATAAAACTTATGGAATTATTTTATATTAAAGTATTATAAAATGTAACATATTATACAAATAAATAATTATTTAGACCTTCATTTCAATTGCTTTCATTTTTTTTTTTTTTTATTGAATTAATTATCAGCTTTTCATCAATTCACAAAGCACAGTTTGGAAACCCTGTTCTGGAGCATTTTAACTTTATTTTATAACCTAAGTAAAAACACAAAGTATGTTTGTGGTGATATTTATACAGAATTTTAGAAAATACTTCCACTAATTAAAAGTTTGGGGTCAAATTATTACTTTTATTCATCAAGGATGCATTAAAATACATTTCTAATCTTTAAAAAATATTATATTTTTAATAAATGCTGTTCTTTTGAACTTTCTATTCATCTGAGAATCCTGAAAAATAAATCAAATATTGTGCAGCACGACTGTTTTCAACATTGATAATAATCAGAAATGTTTCTTAAGAGCAAATCAACATATTATTATGATTTCTGAAGATCATGTGACACTGAAGACTGGAGTAATAATGCTGAAAATACAGCTTTGCGCATCACAGAAATAAATTACAGTTTAACACATATTCACATAGAAAACAGCTGTTTTAAATTATAATAATATTTCCAAGTTTTACTGTATTTTTGATTAATTAAATGCAGCCTTGATGAGCATAAGATACTTTTTTTCTTTAAAACAACTTACTGACCCCAAACGTCTGAATGCTAGTGTAAAATTGGAACAAAACATCTGTTTGCTCTGGTGTTATTTGTAAAATATCTGGGGTATTTCTGTAATTTCTGCTTCTGATGCCTGATGATGAATTCAGTCTCTCTGAAAGAGCAGGACTCACTGTGACCCTAAAACCACTGAATTCACGTGGGAACACAATGTTCCTGGCAGAAACCGGATAGAGAAAATAAGCAGCCTGACCAAAGACAGACCAAGAAACATGAAGAAAGAACGCTCCACACATCCACATATACTGTGAAGGCATTAATTACAGTCACGTCTCACTATTCACGGCTGTCTCGCATTGTGCTTCTCTGTAGCATATTGATACGAGTCAATGCTCACCTTGAGACACATCTCTCATCTAGTATTTCATGAGCTGTGAACTCTTGACAGAAGTAGGTGTTCATTTAGCAGACACTTCTATTCACAGCAGGACTTTAATTACAGACTCTTAGTTCATGTCTGCAGCTCATCTGAACACTCACAGTCACTGTTATGTAAGCTGAAGACTGTTGGCCTTTATATGAAGAGATGAGCCCTTACCACATCACAGGAAAAAACAGTCAAACTTTGATTTTTGTGCAATTCAAGTGTGCTACACACAGGTGAGTGCACAAGCCACCTGTAGTAACACACTCTCTACTCGCACTAGACACTTTCACACACTACTGTGTGCACATAATCCCACACAAGACTGATTGTAATATATGTGTTTACAGGCTCATGCACCACAAATCATCTTACACTGTTCCCCAGCCAGCAGCTTGAACGTCTCTCTTTTTGCACACGTACAGTATTTGAGTCATCTACACAGTTGTACAGTTTGTATTTTTTAGTTTATGTATAGGTAACCACTTTTATATATAGCATATGCATAGTCAAAGCTGACAGTAGGTGAGTTGTGTCTAGGTTTATACTGTTTTACTCCGTGTTGTATATCTGTATTCATGTAGCACCGTGGTCACATCTCGTCCCACTGTATGTAGCGGAATGACAATAAAGCTCAACTTGACTTGACTTTGAGATTCTCTGCTAATACATCAACACTGGACTGGTTTTGTGATCTTCAAGAGCGAGATGCTGACGTCTCGTGGCTGTTTGTGTATTTCAGAGGCTCATAAGTGTGAGTTAAGCTGCCGCTCTAAAGAGACGGGCGACGTCGTCTTCATGAACCAGGTGATGCATGATGGGACGCCTTGCAGTTACACGGATCCGTTCAGCGTCTGCGCTCGAGGAGAGTGTCTGGTGAGAATCGTATCAATACTGATGTCTGATTCATGCACTAATACTGGGTCTTTTAAACCATTGCATCTGTTTAGAACACTCAATATAACTTTTTAAATATATTACTATTTATATAACTTACAGAAATATATTATTGATCCAAATAAATACATTTTATTTGATATAAAACAACAAACTACATGCATATATAAGTCTCTTTTGCTCATTAAGGCCCCAATTATTTGATCAAAAATACAGTAAAATATTTTTCAAAATTTAAAATTTTTGATTTCTGTGAATATGTTAAAATGTAATTTATTTCTGTGATCAAAGCTGTATTTTCAGCATCATTACTCCAGTCTTCAGTGTCACATGATCTTCAGAAATCATAATAATATGCAGTAACACTTTATTCTGATAGTCCACTTTAGACATTCTACTAACCGTACTAACTACAGGTTAACTAGCAGTCGTTAGAGTATTAGTAGACACTTTATTTGATGGATCCACAACACACAATATACAGACTAATAGAAGCGTTGCAAGTATATGTCAGATTATTAATCCTAAACCTAACAGTCTACTCTGAGAGTAATTAGACACGTAGTTACAAATGAATGATAATTAGTTGACACGTAGTTGCAAAGTTACTTCTAGTTAGTAGAATATCTAAAGTGGACAATCAAAATAAAGTGCAACCTAATATGCTGATTTGCTGCTCAAGAAACATTTCTGATCAATGTAGAAACCGTGATGCATTTTATTGTTCAGGATAAAGAACAGCATTTATTTGAAATAGAAATCTTTTGTGGTATTATCAATGTCTTTACTGTCACTTTTGAGCAATTTAATGCCTTCTTGCTGAGTAAAAGTATTTATATCTGTCATAAAATAAAAATCTTACTGACTCTAAACTTTCAAAACGTGTTGAATATAAGTCTATAAGAAGCCTGTGGATGTTTTTGAACACGTTTGTTGAAACGAACTTTACAAGTAGTCGCAGAGATTGAAACACAAACGGACGTTATGGATTGAGCTCGGCTGAATGAACGCCTCCTCTCTGTCTCTTCTGAGCAGCACGTCGGCTGTGATAAGGAGGTGGGATCCTACAAACAGGAGGATAAATGTGGCGTCTGCGAGGGAGATAATTCACACTGTCGAACCGTCAAACTCACGCTCCCCAAAACCCCGAAGAAGACAGGTACGAGAGAGCCGAAAGCACCGTTCATTATCTACTACAGTAGTGTTTACTTCAGTCTTTCTCAACACAAGTCCAATCCAATCTCTGAACCCGCTGAGAGACCATGTGAAGTACAAAGAGTTTTATTTACCACAGTAAAACTAAATCCTTCTATTTGTGCACTTTGTAGTATACAGACTTTATAGTGTAACTATTAAAACATTTTCATCATCAATACATTTCTTTAATACTGTATAGTGTGAAATATATAAATAAATTAAATTACATTTAGATACAAATAATATAAATACTAGGTAAAAATGAAACTAAATAAGAATTTAAATGTTGTCATGGTATCTAAGTAAAGTAAGATATGTTTACAAAAATATTAAAAAGCATTTTTGCCAAAACTAAAAACAGAAAGTATGAGTTTGAAAACAAACTAAGTGAAAATGAGAAATCTTAACGTGGCAACTGAAATAAAACGAGTTTAAACGGAATTTTAAATTACAATAACTAAAATAATTTAACTTTATTTTAAAAATAAATATAAAAATCACACAAAAAAACAAGTCTAGTTCATATTTTACTCCAAAATCATCCAAATAATGTGTTTTTGGTTTAGTTTTTTTGTCCAAAGTAATGACACTTTTTGTGGTAAAATGTGATTTATTTTTGCAAAAACATAACGAATGATTTTGTGATGAAATACGCAGGACCTTTTCTACGTGAGGTTCATCTATCGAATTGTTTCTTATAAAAACATGTAAAACGCCTCGGGCCAAAAGTAAAGATCATCTCTGAATCTCTACAGCATCTTCATATTTTCATTTTATCTTCAGCAATTTCACTTTAAAATCAGGATAATGAGTTTGATTTGTTTGTTTGTTGGCACAGTATTGAGAATTTGTGTTGTAAAATGTGTTTTTTATTATCCAAATAACTTAATTAGTGCTAAATATGCCTCATTTGCTTTAAGCATAATTTGTTGGTGAAATCTTGTGTTCACGGTATTCTTGTCAAACGTGGTGACTCTCGCTCTCGCTCTCTGCTAGGTTTGCTGAAGATGTTTGATATTCCTGCTGGCGCTCGGCACATTGTGATCGAGGAGAATGAAACGTCTCCTCATGTAATTGGTGAGTTTGTGTCCTATTGAGACCAATTACTGCCTTCCCATCATGCTTTGTGTGATTCCCCAGCACCTCCCAGCTTGGATCAAGCAATTGCTCATGTTTGTGTTTCTAGCTTTTCTTTGACTTGAATCCCTGAGCTCATGTTCAGCTTCTGCTGAAAGCCTGATTTATTATCAGAGAAAATATGAAGTGTTTAGATGTGAAGCACAAAGAGTTTTTATTTACAGACAGTATGCACATGGGCTGATGTTGTTTGGGATTTGTGGACTTTGTAGTATATAGACTTTATAGTATGGTGTTATATAGCAGTGTTGTTAACTAAAACCAAAACTATAAAAAAAAAAAAAAAATTATGAATACATTTCATTAATGCACTGTGAAAAGTGGCTTATGAATAAATGAAGTGAAATTGAAAATAAAACTGAAATAACAAAATATACATATTATATAAAAACTGAAATGTTACCTTAACAACTTACTGAAATTAAATCATTTAAATTGAAGCACTAAAAAACTAATACTGAAATAAAATTGACTTGAAACTAAATAAAAATATAAAAAACTAATAAAAATAAAAAACATTACTAAAACTTGAACTAGAAATGAAAACTGAAAATTTTAAAATATCAACAAACATTTATATAAGATATATAAGAAATATTTGATAGTAAAGATATTTTTACACAAAATTGAATTAAACATTTTTTTAAATAGAAGATAAATATATGATATAATGTGAAGCGTTTATAATTCTATAATGCCTGATGTTTTTAAAAACTGCACAGTATCTGAAAATTACTGAAACTGAAATATCAACAAATGAAAACTAAATAATAATATGTAAAAAAATATATAATAATATATAAAAAAACAAAAATGACAAAAAATTACTAAAACTTGAATTCAAAATAAAATAAAAAAATAAAAATAAATTCAAAATATAAAAACCTGTAGCAGTATCATAACATATAATTTATAAAATATTGTACATAAAATGTAATCAAACATTTAAAACAGATATGATGTGATGTTGCATACTATAGGTTGAAACATGTACTTACTGAATAATGCCTGTTGTTTTTAAAACCTAGTATATACTGCACAATATTTCATCTTCAGCCCTTCTCTGTTAAAATGATTTTCTCTGGTAATAGAGTTTAAGTCACATTGAACCCATAATATTCCTCTAAAGATGTCTTTCCCTTTTGTTCATGCGTGCATTCCTCAGCTGTTAAAAATCAGGTCACTGGCTGTTTCATCCTGAACGCCAAGGGAGAAGAAATCACGTCCAGGACTTTTATTGAGAACGGCCTGGAGTGGGAATATTCGGTGGCAAACAGCAAAGAATCGCTGAAGACCGTCGGCCCGCTGCACGAAGGCATCGTGGTGCTGGTAAGAGTCCGAAAATCTCGTATGCATTTTTCATATTTTTAATATTCATCATCCATCAAAATGCATGCTACGGATGCGAAAACACATAAAATCGAACCTGATCTGATTTTTTTTTAATGATGTGTAACAACCCCTCCCGGGTCCACACCACCACAACTCGTTCTTGCTCCGAGCGGGTCTCGAACCCGGGATTCCGGCGCGGGAGGAGGGCGCTCTAACAAGGAACGCCAAAGGCTACAGCCTCTAGCATCAGTTGCTAGAGCGCCTCTTTTTGAGGTCAGGAGAGTGAGGTTTACACACAGTCCTTACTGGCATACATCCGTTACACTCACCCCCCTAAATCTCACTCCCATCCTGGTCACGGCACCAATGTAACCCCCCCGGGTCCACACCATCCTAACTCGTTCTTGCTTCGAGTGGGTCTCGAACCCGGGATTCCGGCGCGGGAGGCGGGCGCTCTAACAAGGAACGCCAAAGGGTAGTGAGGTTTACACACAGCCCTTACTGGCATACATCCGTTACACTCACCCCCCTAAACCTCACTCCCATCCGGGTCACGGCACCAATGTAACCTCCCCGGGTCCACACCATCCTAACTCGTTCTTGCTCCGAGCGGGTCTCGAACCCGGGATTCCGGCGCGGGAGGCGGGCGCTCTAACAAGGAACGCCAAAGGGTAGTGAGGCAGGGGAGTGAGGTTTACACACAGCCCTTACTGGCATACATCCGTTACACTCACCCCCCTAAACCTCACTCCCATCTGGGTCACGGCACCAATGTAACAACCCCATCCCGGGTTCGAGACCCGCTCGGAGCAAGAACGAGTTGTGGTGGTGTGGACCCGGGAGGGGGTTGTTACAGATGGACGAAAGTTTCGGAGGCAGTGTGTAAACGTGATTACACAACGAGAGGTTGTATTTATATTTCAACATGCGCAGATTTCAGACTCGGTGTGCAATGACCTTAACGCTGATGGAGTTTGATTGAGTCGATGCTGCAGGTGTTGAGTTTGTCGCTCTGAACAGGTCGTCCCGCAGGCCGAGGACACCAAGATCAGTCTGAGCTACAAATACATCATTCATGACGATCTTCTGCCGGTTTTTACCAACAACAACGTGCTGCTGGCCGAACTGGACACGTACGAGTGGGCGCTGAAGAGCTGGTCGCAGTGCTCCAAACCCTGCGGCGGAGGTGTGCCATTCAACACCATCTGAGATTTATTACTAAAGCATGAAATAATCACGATTTATTTTCACGATTTTGAAAGAAGTGTCTTATGCATACCGAAGCTGCATTTATTTGATAAAAAATACAGTAATAATATGACACATTATTACAAAGTAAAACAACTGTTTTCTATTTGAACAGATATTAAAATGTAATTTATTGCTGTGATGTAAAGCTGAATTTTCAGTTAGGAGAAAAAAGTTGCACTATTTTTTATGCCGCAGTAGAAAAAGATACAATTGAAAAGAACTAAACACGCAATTGTGAGGAAAATGTCCTAACTTCGAGATGTTTTTTTTTTGTATGATTTTGTTTGTTGTTATTAATCTGTTGTGCTTTTATGTATTAATGTGGTTGTATTTATGTCACCAGTGGCAAAGACAAATTTCCGCTCTGTGACAAGCAGAATAAAGTTAAACTGAACTAAACTCGCAATTGCGAGAGTCCAAACGTCTAGATGAAGGGCCCGATCATACACTAGTGTTTCTGCTAGTTTCAGCCCGACGCAGTTCTCGTTTTCCCGTCCTGTGCCGCGTTGTTTAAATAGCAAATGTATTTGCGTTCATGGAAAACGAGGTGTGTTCAGGCGCATTGTTGGCGTGTTGCTATTTTGAGGAACTGAAAATAGACCGCGCCGTAGACCAACTCAAACCTGGTCTAAAGTCAATGGCGCAATATTTTATTTTTGTTATTTAAAGAGCGCGTTAGTAGAAAATGCATCTCTGTGCGGATCCACAACGCACATCACTTTGCTTATTGCACACAGGGATGCGCAGAAGCACACAAACATGCCAAATATTAAAAATTAAAGGATTACAGTGAAAAATAATATTATTGTGTAGGCTGCATAAAAATAAAAATGTCTCACATGTCCAAATGGA
>CM049883.1:1298075-1343075 GCA_027474115.1 Schizopygopsis malacanthus
TTTTATTTTTCAGGATTCACAGATGAACAGAAAGTTCAAAAGAGCAGCATTTATTTGAAATATAAATATTTTGTAGCATTATAAATATATTTACTGTCACTTTTGATCAATTTAATGCATCCTTGATGAATAAAAGTATTTATTTTCTTACTTTATTTTTGTACTTTAGTACATTAAAAAAGTTCTTGAAATTAAACTAAAATTATTTTATAGAAATTAATACTATAAAATATAATACTAGAAATGTTTAATTAAAACAGACAAAAATGTAAACAAATAAATACAAAACTAAATTAATTAATTCTAATACATAATTTTTGTTTTATAATTTTTCACAATTATTCAATTTTATTCATTTTATTATTGAAAATAGTTGTATTAATATTAATTATTTTATTTAAATTAATGAATACTCATCTAAATATATGTAATATTTTTGTATTTTTATTATTACTGTTAAATGTATAAATTATAAAATTTTACTAATTTTATTGTTATTAATTACTATATATTTAAATGATTGAATGATTATCAAAATATAATTAATATATGTAATTTATTACATTTGTTTTATTTATTATTAAATTAATTTGTTATATTGAACATAAAAATTATTAATGTTAATTATTGTACATTTAAACATAAATACTGGTGAAAAATAATAGATATATATTCTTTATATATCATTTATTAGATTTTATTTTTATTTTCATTATTCTAGTATATTTGATAACAATGTCAACAGCGTCTTCATACTATAAATGTTTAATTAAAAATGTAAACAAATAAATACAAAACTAAATTAATTAATTCTAATATATCATTTTTCCAAATTATTAAATTGTATTCATTTTATTATTGAAAATAGTTGTATTAATATTAATTTTTTTATTAAAATTAATGAATACTCATCTAAATATATGTAATATTTTTGTATTTTTATTATTACTGTTAAATTTATAAATTATAAAATTGTACTACTTTTATTGTTATTAATTACTATATATTTAAATGAATGAATACTTATCAAAATATAATTAATATATGTAATTTATTACATTTGTTTTATTTATTATTAAATTAATTTGTTATATTGAACATAAAAATGATTAATGTTAATTATTGTACATTTAAACATAAATACCGGTGAAAAATAATACATATATATTCTTTATATATAATTTATTAGATTATATTTTTATTTTCATTATTCTAGTATATTTGATAACAATGTCAACAGCGTCTTCATACTATAAATGTTTAATTAAAAATGTAAACAAATAAATACAAAACTAAATAAATGTTTAATTCTAAAAATGTAAACAAATATAATTTTTGTTTTATAATTTTTCCAAAACTAAATAAATTAATTATAACATATAATTTTTGAAATTGAAAATATTCATTTTATTATTGAAAATAGTTGTATTAATATTAATTATTTTATTTAAATTAATGAATACTCATCTAAATATATGTATTTTTTTATTTGTTGTGTTCCTGTTTAAATTTTTATTTTATTTTTATTAATTACTATATATTTAAATTAATAAATACTTATCAAAATATAATTAACATATGTAATTTATGTTTTATTTATTATTAAATGAATTTGTTATATTGAACATAAAATTATTAATGTTGATTATTGTACATTTGAACATAAATACTAGTAAGAAATAATAAATATATAATGTATTAGATTGTATTTGTATTATTCTGGTATATCAGTGTCCCCAGCGTCTTCTATGATTGTAACTGCTTCCGTCTCTCCTCCAGACGAGCCGTGTCTGGGTGATAAGTCCATCTTCTGTCAGATGGAGGTTCTGGCGCGCTACTGCTCCATCCCGGGTTACCAGAAGCTCTGCTGCGAGTCCTGTAACAGGAGGCTGGGTTTCAGCACGCTTTCTCCAGACGTTCATCCTCCCTTCTCATGGCTTCCGGATTTCACCTTCCCTCCTCTTCCTCAAACGAGTCCCACACAGACGTCTGTATCTCCGTCTACAGCGGCTCCGCTCCTCCACACCACTAAAGCAGCTCGCAGGAGACCTCGGCCCACTTCCTCCAGCCCTAAAGCGGACGAGATCACTTCCTCTCCGGAGTCTGTCACCTCGCCTCTACCTCCAGATGCACTCCAGAACACCACTGCGGACTCGCCGGTCACATGATCACTCTCTACCCAATCACACAGCAGCTACTGGTTACCTCAGAACGAACCCACGCCACCCACAGTCCGCTGCTCTACACACAATCCTCTTCTCCGTGTGTGGAAACAGGTGCTGTTCTTGAAATGCTTCCGGCTCAATCCGTGCGGTTTTGTGTCTTCAGGACTACTAGTACAGTTTGTGGCGGTAGCACGTCATTATTCACTCGCTCGTATAGATCGTAGCTCTGTTATTTTGAGACTAGCTGTGAACGTTTGCTTTGTAACTCTGATGTAGTTTTGTGATGGCTTTCAATGACCTGAGAAAAATAACGCCTTCATTTCTGCAGTTCAAAATAATTGACGTAACACTACCCAGACAGCAGGCAGTGTCGGCCCAGATCCAGCCCACATCTGCCCACATCTGCCCCACATCCGGCCCACATCTGCCCACATCTGCCCACATCTGGCCCACATCCGGCCCACATCCAGCCCACATCTGCCCACATCTGCCCACATCTGCCCACATCTGGCCCCACATCTGCCCACATCTGCCCACATCTGGCCCACATCCGGCCCACATCTGGCCCACATCCGGCCCACATCTGGCCCACATCTGGCCCACATCCGGCCCACATCTGCCCACATCTGGCCCACATCCGGCCCACATCTGCCCCACATCTGCCCCACATCTGCCCACATCTGCCCACATCCCCCACATCTGGCCCACATCTGGCCCACATCTGCCCACATCTGCCCACATCTGCCCCACATCTGCCCACATCTGCCTCACATCTGCCCACATCTGCCCACATCTGCCCACATCTGCCTCACATCTGCCTCACATCTGCCCCACATCTGCCCCACATCTGCCCCACATCTGCCCCACATCTGCCTCACATCTGTCCCGCATGGATTTCACACGGGCCAGATGTGGGCCGGATCTGGACCAAAACTATGTTGCTGTCTGGGTAGTTTCATTAAATCCTTTTGCGGTTTGATCAGAAACCTGTGATCGGTGTGGAATACAGAGTCCCACAATGCACTTGACTTGAGCTTTATTGGGATTATTGTCAATAATAACTCATTATTTGACCCGTCTTCCAGAAATTTTTACACATAATTAGATTAAGAATGCAAAATATTTTTACTATGAATTTTGAGATTTATTTTTGAAACAGTCAGCACATGCCAATTGCAAAAATACACATAAAATAGTTAGGCCATATATTAATTAAAGAAAAATAAATCAAAGATAGATATATAGATATAGAGCTGTTAAACAATTAATTGCATCCAAAATAAAAGTTTTTGTTTACATTATATATGTATGTGTACTGTTTATGTATTATGTATTTATAAATACATACACATACAGTATATATATATATTGAAAATATTTACATGTTTATACATTTATATATTCATATTCTCGTATTTTATATTATATAAATATATTTAATATGTAAACATAACATATATTTCTGAAATATATACATGCATGTGTTTGTATTTATATATACATAATAAATATACAACAGGACACATGCATATATTATGTAAACAAAAACTTTTATTTTGGATGCGATGCGATTTAATCGTTTGACAACACTATTATATACACTATATTGCCAAAAGTATTGGCACCCCTTCTAATGAAAGGTTTGACTACTTTAGTAATTTCCATGAGTATGAATCTTAATGTTTAAGCATATAATGATATTGTAGGGAATCTAATGTTATAGCAACAGTTTGGACTCTTTTCTATTGTAACATGACAGTGTCTCTGTGTATAAGACAAGAATCAAAGAGAAATGATGATTCAGTCAGTGTGGAAGAACTTGACTGGTCTGCAGAAAGCAGCTGAATTTGATTCCCTAGAATATCATTATATGCTTAAACATTAAGATTTGTACTCATGGAAATTACTAAAGTAGTCAAACCTTTCATTAGAAGGGGTGCCAATACTTTTGGCAATATAGTGTAAATCAAAATCTAAATTGACAAAAAACACTTAAGTCGAAAAGTAACACTAGAAATGTCTTGAAAATTATTCAAATGAAACTGAAACTATACAAAAGCTAATACATGTAAAACAGATTTTGAATTATGTTAAACTATACATGATATAAAACACAACAAACCTGGCCTGTATTCTGTTCTGTGCTCGTGTTAATGAAGCTGCACAGATGTACTGAAGAGTTACAGAGCGCGTGTTCTCGTGGTGCTCCTGATGTGATTCTGCTTCTGAACCGGGTGCTTTTGTATATACTGTAAATACTCGCAGGTTTTCAAAGGTGCGAGAGCGTCAGGTCTGCCGTCTCTCACGTGCTTTAACCCAATTTCTGGATTGTATAGTACTTGTATATACATGAATGAGAGCTTTAAGTGTTAATATTTATTAAATTGTGAAGTTGTAGGATGATGAAATACATGAAAATATACACTTTGAAAAGACAAGTGGAGTTTTTATTTCAGATTATTTGTGTATTTGCACATTCAAAACGTCCGGTAGATGATTTTTTACTGGAATAAGAGGTAGTGTAAAAATATTTTTTCATATATATATATATATACAGGTGCTGGTCATATAATTAGAATATCATCAAAAAGTTGATTTATTTCACTAATTCCATTCAAAAAGTGAAACTTGTATAATGTATACATTCATTCCACACAGACTGATATATTTCAAGTGTTTATTTATTTTCATTTTGATGATTATAACTGACAACTAATGAAAACCCCAAAATCAGTATCTCAGAAAATTAGAATATTAAAATATTAAAACTAAAATCTGAGATTTCTGTTTCTCTGATTCCCCATCAGCAAACAATATGAAAGCCATGAAATAAATAAAAAGGTAATTGCAACTTAAAAAAAAAATACTGAATTATCTTTTTTTTTTTATAAATATGAATTAATTGCAAAATATAAACTCAATTCTGAGAAAAATCGTAAGTACATTTTTTATTCTGTGGATTCCAAAGACTAAAGACAAAATGCTTATTAACAGGGCATTACGTCTGATTTGTGTGAATTAATAAAACAAATATTAATGAAATTATGATGCAGTTTTATAATGGAGTGTCCAGGTATGTCCCAGTGAGTCTGGGTTTCACTGCAGCAGCAGATCTGAACTGGTTTTGTTTACGGTGGATTGTACAAGAAATGAAGTCAATGCAGACGGATGCGAGGCAAACGAATCAATCTCCATTCATCCCTGCAGACACTCGAGCTGTTTCACAGCTGTTCCTAGTTCAATATAGATTTGTTTGCATTGAGTTTTCATGTTTAAGTGCATCTGTAATATCAGCCAGCAGCAGAGCTCAGAGACACACTCATGAATTCAGTTCAATATTTATACCCATAACACAAATATCAATGAAAATGATATTTTTGAAAATGAAAATTTTTATTTTCACTTTTTCTGTTCAGCCACTGTGAACCTGGAGTTTTAATCATTTTGAACATTTGAAACTTTCATGCAATTTGAGTTAGTGGGACATATTTATTCAAGAAAGTCAAGATTACTTCATTTAAAAATTTTTTTAGTAGAATTTTGATAATTTAATATTTTTTATAAAAGTTTTAAAACAAAAAATAAATGTTATAGTGTATAGTATATGTATAGTGTTCATCCAAAACGATTTTTAAAATCATTTTAAAAATTAATGTTAAAGTTATTTTTTTTATGTTCATCCAAAAATTATACTTGACAGATTTATGAAAAAGCATCCAGTGATTATTACAAATTTTGTTAGAATTATTTTTACTCTAACTATTTTTATTAAAATAATTTATAAAACTAATATTAATATCATTATTTTTAAGCTTTTTAATAAAAAAAAAAAAAAATATTTTTTTATAATTTTTTACTTATTTTTTAAGTATAATTCATCCAAAAATGCTGCATGATACTTAAGAGATTTATGGAAAACAGTTTTGTGAATTTTTTTTGTTATTTTAAATGACATGAAGGTCGATGATGCATCTTTCTGTACTTTTCTTAGTGAACGATTCCTATAAGTTGCTGTAAGAAAATGAAGCGCTCTGACCCTGGAGCGTGTTATAGGTTCAGAGCTCATTATATTGTGGATTTGAGGCATGCCTAAAGTCTTTTCAGCCGATTGAATGGAGTCGTTGTCCTCGGCTGATGTTCTTCAGCTCTCTAAAGGCCATTCTGCTGATTTTCAGAGACTATTAGAGATTAAAGTTCACTCTTGAGATTGTCTCTTTAGAGTCTTTTGTTCTTTTGAAGTGTTGAATCCACAGTGAATCACGTCGAGTCTGTCAGACCATCTTCATCTGAGTGCTGTCACTGCGAGTCTGGATGATAACAACACGTCTGGATGATTCTCAGCTGAAGGTTAAAGGAATAGTTCTCCAAAAACATAATTTGGTCATTATTATTCACCCAAACCCGTGTGCTGATTTGTCCTGTTTCCGTCACTGCAGCTCATTTAAACTTTCATTATTGGTTTAAGTATATGAAGCACAAAATCAGACACTAAAAACAAAATCATGGTTATCATAGTTAACAAAAAAAATTATAAAAATATTATTTCAATTATTTCAAAATACTTATTTCAGCTAGATCAACCTGATGTACTAAATTAACAGAAAATGAAATAAACCAAATAGATGTTTATAAATAAATTTGAAATTACAAAAAAAATACTAAAAGATAAATATATCGAAAAAAAGTTAAATATTGATAAAATGATACAAAAAAATGCAGCTGTGAAAAACTATTTTTATGGTCCGTTTAAGTTTTTAGTTTCTTATCTTTAACGTCAAGTAAAAAAAAAAAAGGGAAATTGTGAGATCAGTAAAAAAAAAAACAGAATTGCAAAAAAGTCTGAATTTAAGTGAGTTTACATCTCAGAATTGTAATTGCGTAATTATATATATATAGCTAGTAACATTAGGCAACATTTCTCATTTAACTTGCACTAAACTAAAACTGAAATAAAAATGTATTACATAAAATAAAATAAATATATACATAAAAAATAAATGTCAAAAAAATTACTAATACACTAAAAGTTTAACTAAAGTTAAAATGAAAACAGAAATATAAAATAACACTCCTGTGAAAAATATTTTTTATTGTCATTTTATATTGTCAAATGAATTTGATAGTAGTTGTACTTGAGATGAGTTTGATACTGTTGGTCTGAGGTGTATGTTGCATGTCTGTGTTCCTATATCGTCGTCTGCCGTCAGTGTTGGTTTGACTCTCAGCATCTGTTGTTTTGTGGGTTTTGAGCGGCCAGCCGGCGCCGCAGGTGTTTAGTGAAGTCCGCTTGGGCTCGAGGAAGAGCCTTGTTCACTAGTGACTGCGGGAGCCAACCCTGAAAACACAAGGACACGTTCAACACACGGCCGCAGAAATACATCGGGGAATCTTCTGCACTGCAAACATAAGCGTTTTTCACTCAAAAATCAGTAGTAATATCAAAGAGTAAATTAAACATAGATTTAACACTGGAGTGAATTCAACCTGAAATTTTGATGTAGAGAGACATTTTTTTATTTTCAACTTTCATATTTCAACAATCAATTTTTACAGCATGTAATATATGCTGTCACTGGTCACAATCAGTCAAATCTAGTAATGTCAAACGATTGATTGAATCCAAAATAAAAGTTTGTTTACATAATATTTGTGTGAACTGTGTATATTTATAATGTATATATATTAATGGACACACATCCATGCATATATTTAAGAAAAATATGTAATATTTGTTATATAGTATAAATTATACAGTATCTCACAGAAGTGAGTACACCCCTCACATTTTTTGTAAATATTGTATTATATCTATTTATTATATATATATATATATATAGAGAGAGAGAGAGAGAGAGATTTTATTATATCTCTGACGAAATGACACTTTGCTATAATGTAAAGTAGAAAGTGTACAGCTTGTATAACAGTGTACATTTGCTGTCCCCTAAAAATAACAACACGCAACCATTAATGTCTAAACCGCTGGCCACAAAAGTGAGTACACCCCAAGTGAAAATGTTCAAATTGGGCCCAAAGTGTCAATATTTTGTGTGGCCACCATTATTTTCCAGCACTGCATTAACTCTTTTGGGCATGGAGTTCACCAGAGCTTCACAGGTTAACACTGGAGTCCTCTTCCATGACGACATCACAGACCTGGTGGATGTTAGAGACCTTGCGCTCCTCCACCTTCTGTTTGAGGATGCCCCACAGATGCTCAATGGGTTTAGGTCTGGAGACATGCTTGGCCAGTCCAACACCTTTACCCACAGCTTCTTTAGCAAGGCAGTGGTCGTTATCATGTTGGAATACTGCCCTGCGGCCCAGTCTCCGAAGGGAGGGGATCCTGCTCTGCTTCAGTATGGTACAGTACATGTCGGCAACACTCATGCAGCCCCAGACCATGACACTCCCACCACCATGCTTGACTGTAGGCAAGACACACTTGTCTTTGTACTCCTCACCTGATTGCTGCTTGACACCATATAAGTTTATATCAGACCCCACAAAGCAAACTGTTTGAGAAGAGGCACGATATGCTTTGATGCAGCGTATGGTCTGTGACAGATCTGCAGCAATATCATAATTTCCCAAACACAACCTCTGGATATGACGCTGAGCACGTGCACTCAACTTCTTTGGTCGACCATGGCGAGGCCTGTTCTGAGTGGAACCTGTCCTGTTAAACCGCTGTATGGTCTTGGCCACCGTGCTGCAGCTCAGTTTCAGGGTCTTGGCAATCTTCTTATAGCCTACGCCATCTTTATGTAGAGCAACAATTATTTTTAACAGATCCTCAGAGAGTTTTTTGCCATGATGTGCCATGTTGAACTTCCAGTGACCAGTATGAGAGAGTGAGAGCGATAACACAAAATTTAACACACCTGCTCCCCATTCACACCTGAGACTGTGTAACACTAACGAGTCACATGACACCGGGGAGAGAAAATGGCTAATTGGGCCATATTTGGACATTTTCACTTCGGGGTGTACTCACTTATGTGGCCAGTGGTTTAGACATTAATGGCTGTGTGTTGAGTTATTTTGAGCAAATGTACACTGTTATACAAGCTGTACACTCACTACTTTACATTGTAGCAAAGTGTCATTTCTTCAGTGTTGTCACATGAAAAGATATAATAAAATATTTACAAAAATGTGAGGGGTGTACTCACTTCTGTGAGCTACTGTATATAAATCTAAATATATACACATGCAATTTTTTAAATATATACATGTATGTGTGTGCATTTTTATATACACACATATTATGTAAACACAACGTTTTATTTTGGAGGCGTTTAATCGTTGTGACAGCACTAGTAAAATCATAAATCATAATACATGTGCATGTTTTGTACCTTGACGTCCATGTTGAGCAGCCAGATGAAGCGACTGCAGTCGGGACGGTCCTGAAGCGGCTGTAGGATGATGCAGGTGGGTCCGTCTTCAGCTCTGAACACAACAAACACCAAACAAACACTTACAGACGGTCTTTAACATCAGAAAACACTGTCAGATTATGTCCTTTTTTAGTAACTTCTAATCAAAATGTATATGAAATAATAATTCACCTGAAAAACTGTCATCAGTTATTCACCCACATCCAACAAACCTGTATTAATTAAGCTGAAATGTTTTTATAAAAATAAAAATGGATGGTGATTTATACTGTTGTGCTACGAAAATATAAAACAAAATCATAATAAAAGTGGTGCATACGTCTCAGGCGCTAGTATGCAAAGTCTTTGAATTCATATAACGGCTTTGTGCAACAAACGATGTTCACAAAAAAATACAAATAAATCTCAAAGAAGAGGCATTGCGATCGGTTTGGAGGAAAACAAGCTCAGTTATTTTGCCAAACACATTATTTTGATTTACCCAAATGTGACCCCAAAACCAGTCTTAAGTCGCTGGGGTATATTTATAGCAATAGCCAAATTTATAGATTTTTCTTTTATGCCAAAAATCATTAGGATATTAAGTAAAGATCATGTTCTATGAAGATATTTTGTAAATTTCATACCGTATATATATATAGCAAAACTTACTTTTTTATTACTAATGTGCATTGCTAAGAACTTAATTTGGACAACTGTATGTTTTATTTGTACCCTCAGATTACAAATGTTCAAATATTGTCCTATCATAAACCGTACATCAATGGAAAGTTTATTTATTCAGCTTTAAGATGATGTAAGTTATGTCCATAACTATGGATCTATGAGACCGAACGATGACCGTCCCCATGGTCTTATCCTCAATGACGCCATTCCTCCGCCTATCCTCGAGACCTATTAATAACTATGTCAGGAGACTGACCTTAGGGCTTGGCTGTTATATAACATCCGGATGAACCAACCTTCCTCGTGCCTAGAACGCCTCAGCTCGTCCCGAGTGACAAGTGATGGTGACGATCATCGTTCAGTCTCATAGATCCATAGTTCTGGACATAAGTTACGATCTATTTCGACCTCACTCAAGACCGTCGGATGACGAATACCAACAGAGTCACGAGGGACCAGTATCACATGGAAGGACTGCTTAAACCCTGGTGAAGACCCTTGGAGACAATGAAAGGCCAAATGGTAGGACCCTGAACTGGTGAACCCGATCTTGAAAGACAAAGTGAAGAAACGAGTGATGATCTTGACAGATGGGCACGTGGAAATATGCGTCCCTCAAGTCCATGGAGGCGAACCGTTCTCCTGGTTCTATGGATTATAGTATTTTTGTTGTTTTCAGTATTTTTAAACGCAACACCTTTATGAATCGGTTCAGTTGTCGCAAGTCCAGAATGGGCCGAAGTCCACCATCCTTCTTTGGTACCAGGAAATATTTTAAATAGAACCCAGTGAGCTGTTCGCTGGTGCTTATCTGAACAATTGCCTTTTTCAGCAATAGGTTTGTAATCTCGTTGGTCAAGATTTGTGCCTGGACTGGGTCTTTGACTATGGTCATATGGACTCCTGAAAAAGTAGGAGGACGCCGCCGGAACTGTATCATGTATCCTTTCTCGATGATATCTAGGACCAAGGGATCTGATGTACACTTCTCTCAACTGTCCAGGCGTAGTTAGGAGCATGCCTCAATGACTCCCAGACCACTATGAAGGGCCTCGCCGTGGTTTGGAGCCCATGGGAGTACGCTTCCTCAGAAATCCTCCCCTAGCTGGAGTGTGAGACTGGTTAGTTTGGGGAGCTTGGTAAAATTGTCTGGTACCCCTATCATGGGGCTGATAACCCCTAGCTCGTCTTCTGTCATACCCCCAAGGTTCTGTACGAGGGATGTATGAGAGCTGGAAGGGGTCAATTAAATGCTGCATACCCAAACAGGATGGGCATTCTCTATGTCCATCTCGTAGGTGCATATCAGCCTGACAAAATCGACATTTTGAGTGACTCATGTCAACAAACCAAGATGAACTGTAATGAAACCGTACATCAATCAGTTTAAAGCTTCACAACTGTGACGAATCACTGTTCATTAATTACTTGAACATTACTCTTCACAGCATAGCACACAGCAAACCTAAGTTTGGAGTACAATTCATTCAACATACACTTCTTGGTTTGTATTGAAAATAAACAAATAGTAACAAAAAGATTCACATGCAGTTTGTGACGAATCACCAATCAATAAATATATTTCAAATAAAGCGCCTGCACGAAAGCGTGACAGATTGGAACCGTAATCTCTCCTGAGTTTAACTTCAAATGCAATCAACCGATCCGATCTCAGATGAGGCGAGAAAGGCAAAGAGGAAGTCCATCCGGATACTAAGGGTGAATCCCAATTCTCTCTTACCCCTTCCCCTTAGTTTTGCGTGTTCACGTGAGAGGAAGGGCTGTCCCAATTCTCGCTTTGATCGAGGGGTAGGGCTAAGGGGAAGGGGTAGATACTCCTTAAAACCAAGAATTTTGTTGGAATGGCGTCAATTAGGATAAGACCATGGTGACGGTCTGAGTGAGGTCGAAATAGATCTCAATTTGGAAAAATTGACCCTTATGACTGGTATCCAGGGTCACAGATGAAAGTTGTCTCGTGTGATTCGGATCAACATGAGGGTAAATAAATGAACTATTTTAAAAGCAAGACTTAGAATTGCTCATAAAGGTTGGGTAAACGCATCACGACACTTTAACGAGTGATTTGAACACTTCAATCCTCCATTGCGCTGTGTTTACCTGACAAACTCTGGCTGGGGCGGCAGAGACTCCAACCGCGTCGCGACTCCGCCCAAATAAACACGTGACTCGCGCTTGGACGAATGTCTGACGCTCAGAAAATCCCGCTGGCCAATCAGGTTTCCCGCCGTTTCCGCCGAAACCTCGTGTGTAACCATGGTGTTTCTACCCACGTGTTTCAGCACCTGCGGCATAAAGGAGTTCATTTAGTCGGACTTTCGTTATTTCACAGAAACAATCTAAACAGAACAAAATTATTAAAATGTGTAATTTACGTTTTTGTTACAATTTCAAATGGACACGTCTCCTTTCAACATTGCAACTATGGATCAACTTGTAAATACAACACTATGTCTGTGGTGTCTGTCAGAATAACAGAAACTTCTGATGAAAATGCATTCCTTGTATTTTAACTCCAACTTAAAACATTTTACACTTTAAAACTGATTCAGTGCACTTAAAAAAATGCATGGTTGCAAGTTATAATTTCCAACTCATTTATTTAATTAAAATTTTTTTTAGCTGGCAACATTATTTTGATTAGTTGTTTGCATAATATTGATAATTGCATTCACTTAATATTGTGTGTAATGTAAACTCAAATTGAATTAAACGCAAGTATATTAGTGATTTGGTTCAAAACAAGTTTTTTTGTTATACTGGTTGAAAGTCTCTTCACATCCCGATAGAAGGCTAATCAAGATAAGTGGTCTACTAAACTAAGATAAGTGGTCTAAATTTATTTATATGTATTTAAACAAAATGTTTGTCCAATCAAAATTACGTATTTGCCTGTCAAATATGTATTTGCATATCTCTGCGCAGACATGACACGTCATCCAGCGAGAATGAAAGGCGCTATTATTGTAATATTATGCGCTCTGTACTGTAGTTTTCTACCTTTAAGTTGTAATAACTTGATAAAATGTCTTGTTAACTTTATAAATTGGGCAGTAGATTTCTAGTTCCCAGCATGCTTTGCATAGAACTGAATAATTTCTTTTTTTTTAATAAGTGTTATTTTATGTGTTTTTAGTGAAGGGAGAGATAATGTATTTTTGACTTGTTGTTTCTCATGTTGAAATGTTTGTTGAAGCTACATGAGGGGAAACATTGTAACGTGATATCTTCTTTATTCGATATACATGCTACATAAGTTACATTCAGCACGTGTTGAGCTGTTGATTTTATGCTGAGCATTGTGTTTATGCTACAAACTCAATGTAGTTTATTTGTTTGGGCATAATTTCATTAAAAGAGTTTTCCATAACTCAAAAAATATGCAAACAGTTGTCCTAATTTGTGTTAATTTGGAAACATATATTATCTCCCACTAATTAAAAGTTAATTCATTAGATATTCTGTATACTTGCTGTATTGTGGTTGTGTCTATTGATTACACAGATTAATTTTGCCATTAATAGTATTGCCACAGAAACGCATAACTCTGAGTCTGAGGACGCGAACGTCTCTGAGCAGAACGTCCAGATCTAGTAATTACAGTAATGATGATATGGATTTAATTTGAGAACACATGAGCACAATCTGTTCTATCATACATTTTTAGCTTATTAGCTAGACATGTAGCTGCATGCAAAAGATATTTGTTCTTCACTTTTGGGCTTTTCTACCATATAGTGTGTTTTTTTCCATTAAACACACCTTGTTTCTTTCTCTGTCCAGTCTGTGGCTTACTGATTGCATCACAATTTATTACTTACTACGAGCCATAGGTGTGGAGAATCAATGTATTTACTTATTATTCATAATGCAATACTAATGAATAATTGTCATATTAATAAGCACTGCTGCATGAATAACAATTAGAACAATTATAGAGCATCGAAACATAACACATGATAATTTTGCCAGATATAAATGAATTATTTTTAGTATAGGCCGAGTATTACATAGTTTTTAGTTTCATATATTATTAACACAAGTAGTCTTAAAAGCAGATGCTGTGTGACCCTCACAGAGGACGAGAGAAACCTCATCTACCTCTGATCTGAACACTTCTAGCTCTATTGATTTATTAAATGTCCTTGAGAGCCAGTAATCATCAATCCAGAGCTCCTGATGCTATATTAACATCTACAGTCAGTCTCTGCTTTAAACTGAAGCCGTGTCTCTGCTGTTCTAACAGTTCCTTCTCTCATACGCTTGATGTGTTACAAGAACAATGAAGTGCTCATCAAGGCTGTCTTTATTTATCAAAAATACAGTAAAAAATCTGAAATATTATTCATATTTAAAACAGCTGTCTTCTATGTGACTATGTGTTAAACTGTAATTTATTTCTGTGATCAAAGCTGTATTTTCAGCATCATTACTGCAGTCTTCAGAGTCACATGAATCTTCAGAAATCATAATAATATACTGGAAACATTTCTGATTATTATCAATGTTGAAAACAGTCGTGCTGCACAATATTTGAGTGAAAACCGTGATATATAAATATTTTATGGATTCACAGATGAATAGAAATGTCAAAATAACAGCATTTATTTGAAATAAGAATATTTTGGATCATTATAAATGTCACTTCTGATCAGTTTAATGCATTCTCGATGGATAAAATGGAAAATATAATACAAAGTAATAATAAATAAGTATGTTACTTTGATGCGGCTGATGCTGGGGTTCCAGTCGTGCATCTCCTCCACTCTGAAGAACAAGATGTCCTGAAGTTCCTCCGGAGACGCGTTGAGTTCGGCCTCGAGTCGGAAAACCTTCCTGTTGCCCGTCAGAACTTTACTATAGATCACATCTCCGTTCTTCTGAAGGAAAGAGAGGTTCGTGATGTCCTGTGAGAACACATTCTGGAGATCTGCACACCAAGAGAACAGACAATCATCACCTCGTCCGTCTCCAGTGTCCATCCGTCCTCAGCCTCCACGATCTTCAGAGCTTCCTCCAGAGCTGCTTCTCCTTGTTTCAGATAAAACACGTCCTCATCGGCCACTGCAGCCGTCCTCTGCTCCGTCTCTGAAGACATTCACATACAAGTTAAAGGAGCTAGAAACTTAAAAATACTAATACAAATACATACGTATAAATATTTCAGATTCTGCAGTGTTTCTATGCGAGTGCTCAAATGTAATAAATGAGTGTAATTAATCATGTTAATTACACTCATTAATTAACGACATTAAATCTGTTTTAATGTCTTACGACATTAAATCTGAAGATGCTTTTTGGATCATTTTCAGTGTTTATTTTTCTTTCTCTGATTTTTTTTTTTTTTTTTTTTTTTGAAAGAAATGTATCTTTTATTCATATAGGACACATCTAATTAACCAAAAGTGACAGTAAAAACATTTATAATGTTCCAAAAGATTTCTATTTCAAATAAATGTTGATCTTTTGATCTTGAAAAATAAAAGTTTCACGGTTTTCACAAAAATATTGTGCAGCACGACTGTTTTCAACATTGATAATAATCAGAAATGTTTCCTGAGCAGTATATTATTATGATTTCTGAAGATCATGTGGAGTTATGATGCTGAAATTGATTAATAATTTAAAATTTAACTAAAATTTTGTGTACTAGTTTGATCTTGGAAATAGCAAAGAGACTTTTTAGGCTCACCGTTTTAAGAAATCTTACTGCCTCCAAATGTTGGACTGAACTGCACCTCTGCTGGAGTATTGCATGGAAAGTGAAGTTAACTGAATTTCACGGACTCACTCGGGCAGTCCATGCTCAAGCCATCCATGCTGGTCTGCGGCCATTTGTCCTCTGCTCTGCAAGTGTGCGATCTGCCGCTGCCGACCGCACTGATGCCTGCTCCTGCAGACCTGCACACACAAGCTCACCCCATAAAGCACACAAGCGCGCATGGAGGGGTCGGGGCATCGCCACCTGCCAGATGCTCCGTAGACAGAGGGTATGCAGGCGCAGCATGTTCTCCCGCTGAGATGCGCAAGTTGGAGGAGGAGGCCGCTGAGGGCGAAGATAGGAGCCGCTGAGGACGGATTTTATAGAGCCGATAACTGCTGACCATTTACAAAGATAACAGCAGTACGATAGCTTTTCAGTTCGGCTTTGCCTCCAAGGCCACATTCAAGAGGAACAAGAACGTATGCTTGCACTGTTTAAAGTCACTGGAACCTGCGACATGATAAAAGATGAGAGGCATATTTCATACAAAAACAGCTGTGGATTAATATAAGACAGATTGTATTTATTTATTTACATTTTATTAACATGCCATGGAAATATATTGCTCATATGCATTATTTAATGCAATAACTAATTATAACAAACGAGACTTTGTTGTGAAGTGCTATGGTTTGTTTGAGAAATAAACTTTCACACATGCATGCATACGAAATCTTTCCCGCTGACTCTGACTCGAGAGTTTAGCAGAACGCTCCTAACACTGACCTTAACCTCCGCTCCGCTAAACCCTGAGAGAAACCTTCACCTCCTTCTGCAGCTCCATCACACCATCACATCACAAACCCACCGCAGATTCAACATGCTTTCATTGAGACGTCAGTGAAGAACAAGCTCTCAGTCATCATGAGATTAAAGAGTTTAGAGAGATTTGTTCTTCCTGGGTGAACATGTCTGAAATGATCAACTGAGCAGAATTAATTCAATCTAGAAAAATCCGTCATGCACGCAAGGTCTGTTATAGCAGAGGAATGAGAATTTCTGTATGACTACATATTTGTATTTGCACTATATTTTCCTGCTGCCATTCACATCGGTTTCATCAGCTAATATTAGTATTTTTAAAGGGTTTGACTTTCCAGTAATATTAATCGATTTCACTGCACTGACACTAGAGAACAAAACGTGAAATGAATTGAACAGAATAATGACATTCATAATATTAAAGGATAGTTGAAACTGAATGATTTGGAGAAATGCTGCATTGCATCTCTGTCTCAGCAATGGATGTGAATGGGTGCCGTCAGAATGATAGCTGATAAAAACATCACAATAATCCACACCACTCCAGTCCATCAGTTAACATCTGGAGAAGACAAAAGCTGAAACAAATCCTTCCAGTGTTGCGGATTACTTGTGGATTATTGTGATGTTTTTATCAGCTGTTTGGACTCATTCTGACGGCGCCCACCCAGAGCAACTTTTTTATCACTGTTTGGACATTCTGATGGCACATCTGACGGCACCAGTTCACTGCAGAACATTTTTTATCAGCTGTTTGGACTCATTCTGACGGCACCCATTCACTGCAGAACATCCATTTTTATCAGCTGTTTGACTCATTCTGACGGCACCCATCATGCAGAACATCTATTTTTATCAGCTGTTTGGACTCATTCTGGCACCCATTCACTGCAGAACATCCATTTTTATCAGCTGTTTGGATCATTCTGACGGCACCCATTCACTGCAGACACCATTTTTATCAGCTGTTTGGACTCATTCTGGGCACCCATTTCGAACTCTTTTTATCAGCTGTTTGGACTCATTCTGACGGCACCCATTCACTGCAGAACATCCATTTTTATCATGGTTTGGACACTTGAAGGTTTCGCTCTGGTTCTGTTGTCTTGCTGAATATGGTTTGTTTGATGACTGAATTAAACGGTATGCAAATAATTATGCTTCAACTGCAAACTAAATGTGCCGTTTTTCTTCTGTTAGTTTAAAGTTGAACTGCCAGCCTAAAGTGGCAGGTGATTTGAGGTCGGAGTCGTTGAGTCATTCAGGCTTTGAAGCTCTGGAGAACTTTATCAGTCTGAGGCGATGAATTCAGCGGCGCATGAAACCTCCTCGAGACGTCTCTTGTGTGTTTCGCACACTGTCAAAAAAGCAATTACATTTAATCCAGCACACAAGCATTTTGAGTCACAAATATTAAGAAATGTGACATAAAATCACTGGTTAGAGCTGCAGAGTTCCCCAAACAAGCACTTCAGTATTGAGCAATGCTGCTTGTGAATCCCAGCATGCATTGCAGAATTAATTATGCACTTACTGTTACTGTATTGTTTTACTCTATGCACTATAAATATTTAGACCTAAATATGTGATTTATGTATTTGAATTGCATGTAATATTTCCATGCATTTGGATTACACCGTTTTAACATAAACTAATAAACTTAATGTGACGCATAATTGACAGTCATACGTGAAATGCAAACAGCTCAGATTTCTGTAATAGTAAAAATAAACTCAACATGCTTTACATACACAAAAGCACGGTGTATATATTTATCATCAATCAATCCAATTTATCTCATGCTTTGTAGCTAATTGAATATTACTTTCACAGCTCGCCATATTTTAAGTTTAGACTTTTTTAACTAAATAATATATATATATATTCTCTCACGTTCTCTCCAAAGCAAAATACATCAAGAAGTCAAATCAAAAGATTGCATTAAAATCTCTTGCATGACCTCACTGACCTCAGAACAGGTCGTGCTGAAGGTCCAGCCGCCGTCACGTTAGCAGCGACCTGTGAAATCACCAAAAAACCTCACGCTGCAGGAATCCTCCGAGATTAAAGATCTTTTGTGTCCAAATGTTCATGATTTCCGCATCAGTGCAGCACGGCAGCAGAAACGACGACGGAGTCCAGAAACCTGCAGCACAAAGATCACAGGCGCACTAACGAGTGTGTGCACGATCCAAAAACACAAATAATCAACATTTCAGAAAATCTGTTATGCTAAACTTCAAGCCATTATGTAATGTAATTAATTTGACAAGTCTGGTAATACAAAAATTATTTTCTAAGTTGTAAATAAAACAAAGTGCATTTTACTAGAAACTACTATATCAGTTGTACTAATATACATATATATTATAATTTATTTTACAAATTAAAAATATTTTATTTATAGTATATCTATATATATAGCATGTCTGATTTTTCCTCATTCCATCAGCTTATATAAATGTGAATAAGATGAATAAACATGAAATCAAATTGCACTTAATACTCAACCCTGGTTTTATCATAAACGATCAATCAGTGTGTGTTATTCTATACACACATTTTAATCAGCTGTTTAGACTCATTCTGACAGGCACCCATTCACTGCAGAGCATCTATTTTTATCAGCTGTTTGGACTCATTCTGACGGCACCCATTCACTGCAGAACATCCATTTTAATCAGCTGTTTAGACTCATTCTGACAGCACCCATTCACTGCAGAGCATCTATTTTTATCAGCTGTTTGGACTCATTCTGACAGCACCCATTCACTGCAGAGCATCTATTTTTATCAGCTGTTTGGACTCATTCTGACGGCACCCATTCACTGCAGAACATCTATTTTTATCAGCTGTTTGGACTCATTCTGACGGCACCCATTCACTGCAGAGCATCTATTTTTATCAGCTGTTTGGACTCATTCTGACGGCACCCATTCACTGCAGAACATCTATATTTATCAGCTGTTTGGACTCATTCTGACGGCACCCATTCACTGCAGAACATCCATTTTTATCAGCTGTTTGGACTCATTCTGACGGCACCCATTCACTGCAGAACATCTATTTTTATCAGCTGTTTGGACTCATTCTGACGGCACCCATTCACTGCAGAGCATCTATTTTTATCAGCTGTTTGGACTCATTCTGACGGCACCCATTCACTCAAAAGCCTTTCATACGGTTCTCTGCCTGAAATGCCTCTGAAATGGATTTTTATTCCGGTTGACTTCACATAACGTGTTAACCAGCAGATAAACGGTGGTGATTATTAGTTACTGTCTGAAATCTTGCCTGTTAATGCAATGATTTCATTGCTCGTTAGCCGAATGCAGTCCCAGTGAGGGCTGTAACAGATGTGTTTGGAGCTCGGCCAGTGTTTGAGCATGTGGTCAGCAGGTGAAGTTCAGTGTCCACGTCATTCATCCTTGTCCTTGTCATTCTGTTGCACTGTGAAAGCATCTGTCACGAAAATAAACACGTGTAAACATACCTGGCAATAAAAGCTCATTGATAACGGAGAGATGCACTTCATCCCGCAGCGACTGAACTTTAGTGTGCATTGGTATTAGAGGTCACCTCACATGACCTGCACTCATTACTCAAACACGACATGCATCCACGCAACAGAAGAAGGTTCTTGCATGATCATTTCTGTGCAAAAAAAATGTATAGAAGCATCTGTTTAACATTAATCGTCCTTAACCTTCAGAGATAAAGACCATAAAAAAATGCATAAATGCTGTAGTTAAAAAGAGCTTTTATTCACTGTAAATAATGATTGTTGTTGCAAAAAAAACAAATTCCACATTAAAATAAGTAATACTTACACATGGAAGCTCACCACCACCATTCAATAGAAAAAATTAAAAAATGAAACTTTTTAAAATAAATACTGTAACTTTTCATCTCACTACTGTGAATGAAGTTTATATCATGCAATTTTAAGAAAAAAATATGCTAAAGTGAGAACTGTGAGATAAAAAATCACTTATATTTTTGTATTTATTGTTGGTAACATGCTTCCATGAATAATATATTGTTAAACTATAATCTTAAATTAAGCCTGAACTTTATTATTTTTTAAGTTATAATAAAAAATTATGTTTTAAGTAGTGCAAACTAATTGCAGCAATATATAAACTGCACTATATACATATTTTGAATACTGTAATACATAAAAAATGTTTTGCAAAGATGTTTAAAAATATTAAGCAATTCAATTTTGACTGCTTTGACATGGCACGTGTTGTTCCCTATTACTGACATGCTAGATAAAATGTGTGTGTATATATAGAATTAGAATTGAATTGGGGTAAATAATGTAAATCTTGTACAGGCTCTTGACTAGTATTGTGAGATTCCCCCGTGAATAACTTTAGAAATCAGTTATTACTTATCATTCCTTGAAAGAAAGTCAATTATGCATCAAGCTCTTCACATATTAATGTCCCATCTTTGATCAAACTGATGCATTCAGTCCCTGAGATCTTGTAGTGAAACAGAAGCCTTTCAATATTACATTTACAACATACATTATTGCAAAAGAGCGAAACATCTCCTGCGGCTTCCAGAAGGGATTTGAGCATGAGGTTGGGTTCAGTGTACACTGAAGAGTGCACTTCTGAGGGCTCATTTGTCATTAAATGCACTGTTTTGGGTCTGAAACAAGTTTCCTTAGAGGTACAAACACAGTCTGTTAAAAGTCATAAGATCAAATATTGTCTTCTGAAGTTACATAAGCCTTTGTGTGAGATACAGAGCCGTTTGAGCTCTATATTGATGGCCAGAGAGTGAATCTGTCTGAAACACAGAAGACAGAAAGAGCTGCTTTTAGACATCCATGCGCTCGGTCGGTGTGGGACGCTTTTATTCCTGATGTCTGAGTACTGATTGAATCTGCGAGCTAGAGTTTAGAAACTGACAATTCAATTAAAGAAGGAATAAAGCATGTCATTGATGCTCCGCTCTGCAGACTTTCATTATTCACTCCCCTAAAATCACGGAAAAGTGTCACCTCATTACAGAGGGATATATGATGATTATACAGTCTGAATAACGAGGTATGAATAGAAATGAAAGGGTGAAGATGACAACCCTCCATTACAGCCATTCTCATTCCTGTGGCGGACAGCTTCCACTAAAAGAAAATCAGTTTTCTTATTTTGGCAACAGACGAACACATGATCAAGCCTGAGCCCGTCGCTGTGGTCACATGTAGAATCAGAACCGGATCAGAAGAGCAGATGCTCACTAAGTCTCCCGTGGGAAATAAAACAATAGCACTGCTGTTTGTCCTGATCTCAGATGAGATGAAACGTGTACAGCGTCTCAAATGAGACAACACGTGTAATCTCACACGAGTTTCAGAAGAGTGTCAATATTGTCCTGGCTTCCCTTCAGATCTACTAATGTCTGCAAACAAGCTTCAGAGATGTTAACATGGAGTCAAAAACACTACAAGAGCAAACTGTTTGGACTGTGAGATGCACAAAGAAAGCATGTTGTTACAGCAGGTTGAGTCAAGATCAAACTAAAACTTACTGACTTTTGCTACTTTTTTGGGGGGTTCTCCACAATTTTACACTTGTTGTTCCTTAGTTAAAACTGATCAACCTTTGAAAAAATATACATTTCTTATCACGCAGGCCTGATTGATCTGAGCTCATCTACTTTAGATTTTGAGGAAAGATTGCCAAAATTAGGAACAAATATCCCCCCCCCCCACTCATAAGCTCAGATCAATGAGGCCTACGATACCAATTAAAAGATAACAAGTTGCCAAAAAGATTGAATCCAATATTTTTTAAAAGCCAGGCAAGGATTATTCAAAAATAATAACACACAACAATTTTATACATATATAATATAGTCGTCAAATCCAAAATATTTAGTTTTTTTTTTTACATAATATTTGTACTGTATATGTGTATAAATACACATACATTCATTTATAGATTTAAGAAATGTTTACATGTATATTCATATTTATGCAAGATTTATATGATATATTATAGGCTATATAAATGTTTGTGTGTTTTTATATAATATATATACACACACTCACACACACACATTATGTAAACACAAACTTATATATATATATATATATATACTGTATATAAATCAATACAATTATTCACTGAAAATCATAGTGAATCAAGACGCATGACTTTGAAATCTCCCGAATAGTTTTATATTTTAGTTTTTAGGGGCTTTATTGGCATTGAAAATATTTTGATATTTGTGTTGCCAAAGCAAATACAGCATTACTGCGTTCAATTAAAAGAGCGAAAAATGAAAACTGTGTAAAGAAACACAACATTCATGAGTAAATGATGACATAATTTGCATTTTGAATACTTAATACGTTAATTGAATGTTCTGGATTCAAAACAACATAATTATCAATTGATAGTATTTTAAATTAATACCATATACCGACTGTGATTTCAATAATGCACAGTAATGGAAATTTAAGATCTTCTAGAAGAAATGTGCAGCTCATATTTGTGTTAAAGCGCTTACAGCTTATTAAATATTCCATGCAAATTGTTATTCGAGCTCTAAACTGTCTTAATTGTTTAATTTGCTGCCTGACTAATGGCATTTAACAAGAGACGTGACTCTCACAGAAAATAAATACGCTTAAGAAAAATTCCTGTTTGTATGCTTTATTAACAAGAAATGAAGAATTAACATTGCATTGCACTATGATGCTAAACGAGCTAATTACTTCATGAGATGCAGATGTTGTGTTCATGACAGCAGCAGCATTATGTGTTTTCTGGGCACAGCGTGAGAACTTCTGCCTCTCCGATCCGCTCTACAACAGAAAGAGATGATCAGAGACGAAATAACACAACATCCAGAGAACATTCTGAGAATATCACAAGAACTTCATGAAAACATTCTGAGAATATCACAAGAACATCATGAAAACATTCTGAGAATATCACAAGAACATCATGAGAACATTCTGAGAATATCACAAGAACATCATGAAAACATTCTGAGAATATCACAAGAACATCATGAGAACATTCTGAGAATATCACAAGAACATCATGAAAACACTCTGAGAATATCACAAGAACATCATGAAAACATTCTGAGAATATCACAAGAACATCATGAAAACATTCTCAGAATATCACAAGAACATCATGAAAACATTCTGAGAATATCACAAGAACATCATGAAAACATTCTGAGAATATCACAAGAACATCATGAAAACACTCTGAGAATATCACAAGAACATCGTGAGAACATTCTGAGAATATCACAAGAACATCATGAGAAACATTCTGAGAATATCACAAGAACATCATGAAAACATTCTGAGAATATCACAAGAACATCATGAAAACATTCTGAGAATATCACAAGAACATCATGAAAACATTCTGAGAATATCACAAGAACATCATGAGAACATTCTGAGAATATCACAAGAACATCATGAAAACATTCTGAGAATAAGAACATAATTCTGACAAGAACATCATGAGAAATTCTGAGAATTCACAAGAACATCATGAGAATATCACAAGAACATCATGAAAACATTCTGAGAATATCACAAGAACATCATGAGAATATTCTGAGAATATCACAAGAACATCATGAGAACATTCTGAGAATATCACAAGAACATCATGAGAATATCACAAGAACATTGAAAACTTCTGAGAATATCACAAGAACATCATGAGAACATTCTGAGAATATCACAAGAACATCATGAAACATTCTGAAATATCACAAGAACATCATGAAAACATTCTGAGAATATCACAAGAACATCATGAGAACATTCTGAGAATATCACAAGAACATCATGAGAACATTCTGAGAATATCACAAGAACATCGTGAGAACATTCTGAGAATATCACAAGAACATCGTGAAAACATTCTGAGAATATCACAAGAACATCATGAGAACATTCTGAGAATATCACAAGAACATCATGAGAACATTCTGAGAATATCACAAGAACATCATGAAAACATTCTGAGAATATCACAAGAACATCATGAAAACATTCTGAGAATATCACAAGAACATCGTGAGAACATTCTGAGAATATCACAAGAACATCATGAAAACATTCTGAGAATAACAAGAACATCAAGAACATTCTGAGAATATCACAAGAACATCATGAAAACATTCTGAGAATATCACAAGAACATACATTCTGAGAATATCACAAGAACATCATGAGAACACAAGAACATTGAGAACTTCTGAGAATATCACAAGAACATCATGAGAACATTCTGAGAATATCACAAGAACATCATGAGAACACAAGAACATTCTGAGAATATCACAAGAACATCATGAGAACATTCTGAGAATATCACAAGAACATCATGAGAACATTCTGAGAATATCACAAGAACATCATGAAAACATTCTGAGAATATCACAAGAACATCATGAAAACATTCTGAGAATATCACAAGAACATCGTGAGAACATTCTGAGAATATCACAAGAACATCATGAAAACATTCTGAGTAATATCACAAGAACATCATGAAAACATTCTGAAATATCACAAGAACATTCTGAGAATATCACAAGAACATCATGAGAACATTCTGATAACAAGAACATTGAAAACTGAGAATATCACAAGAACATCATGAGAACATTCTGAGAATATCACAAGAACATCATGAGAACATTCTGAGAATATCACAAGAACATCATGAGAACATTCTGAGAATATCACAAGAACATCATGAGAACATTCTGAGAATATCACAAGAACATCATGAAAACATTCTGAGAATATCACAAGAACATTCTGAGAATATCACAAGAACATCATGAAAACATTCTGAGAATATCACAAGAACATCATGAAAACATTCTGAGAATATCACAAGAACATCATGAGAACATTCTGAGAATATCACAAGAACATCATGAAAACATTCTGAGAATATCACAAGAACATCATGAAAACATTCTGAGAATATCACAAGAACATCATGAAAACATTCTGAGAATATCACAAGAACATCATGAGAACATTCTGAGAATATCACAAGAACATCATGAGAACATTCTGAGAATATCACAAGAACATCATGAGAACATTCTGAGAATATCACAAGAACATCATGAGAACATTCTGAGAATATCACAAGAACATCATGAAAATTCTGAGAATATCACAAGAACATCATGAGAACACAAGAACATTCTGAGAATATCACAAGAACATCATGAGAACATTCTGAGAATATCACAAGAACATCATGAGAACATTCTGAGAATATCACAAGAACATCATGAGAACATTCTGAGAATATCACAAGAACATCATGAAAACATTCTGAGAATATCACAAGAACATCATGAGAACATTCTGAGAATATCACAAGAACATCATGAGAACATTCTGAGAATATCACAAGAACATCATGAGAAACATTCTGAGAATATCACAAGAACATCATGAAAACATTCTGAGAACATTCTGAGAATATCACAAGAACATCATGAAAACATTCTGAGAATATCACAAGAACATCATGAAAACATTCTGAGAATATCACAAGAACATTCTGAGAATATCACAAGAACATCATGAAAACATTCTGAGAATATCACAAGAACATCATGAAAACATTCTGAGAATATCACAAGAACATCATGAGAACATTCTGAGAATATCACAAGAACATCATGAAAACATTCTGAGAATATCACAAGAACATCATGAGAACATTCTGAGAATATCACAAGAACATCATGAAAACATTCTGAGAATATCACAAGAACATCATGAAAACATTCTGAGAATATCACAAGAACATCATGAGAACATTCTGAGAATATCACAAGAACATCATGAAAACATTCTGAGAATATCACAAGAACATCATGAAAACATTCTGAGAATATCACAAGAACATCATGAGAACATTCTGAGAATATCACAAGAATATCACAAGAACATCATGAGAACATTCTGAGAATATCACAAGAACATCATGAGAACATTCTGAGAATATCACAAGAACATCATGAAAACATTCTGAGAATATCACAAGAATATCACAAGAACATCATGAGAACATCATGAGAACATTCTGAGAATATCACAAGAACATCATGAGAACATTCTGAGAATATCACAAGAACATCATGAAAACATTCTGAGAATATCACAAGAACATCGTGAGAACATTCTGAGAATATCACAAGAACATCATGAAAACATTCTGAGAATATCACAAGAACATCATGAGAACATTCTGAGAATATCACAAGAACATCATGAGAACATTCTGAGAATATCACAAGAACATCATGAAAACATTCTGAGAATATCACAAGAACATCATGAGAACATTCTGAGAATATCACAAGAACATCATGAAAACATTCTGAGAATATCACAAGAACATCATGAAAACATTCTGAGAATATCACAAGAACATCATGAAAACATTCTGAGAATATCACAAGAACATCATGAAAACATTCTGAGAATATCACAAGAACATCATGAAAACATTCTGAGAATATCACAAGAACATCATGAAAACATTCTGAGAATATCACAAGAACATCATGAAAACATTCTGAGAATATCACAAGAACATCATGAGAACATTCTGAGAATATCACAAGAACATCATGAAAACATTCTGAGAATATCACAAGAACATCATGAAAACATTCTGAGAATATCACAAGAACATCATGAGAACATTCTGAGAACATTCTGAGAATATCACAAGAACATCATGAGAGAATATCACAAGAACATCATGAGAATATCATCATGAGAACATTCTGAGAATATCACAAGAACATCATGAAAACATTCTGAGAATATCACAAGAACATCATGAGAGAATATCACAAGAACATCAGAACATTGAGAATATCACAAGAACATCATGAGAACATTCTGAGAATATCACAAGAGACATCATGAACAACATTCTGAGAATATCACAAGAACATCATGAGAGAATATCATTCTGAGAACAAGAACATCACATTCTGAGAATATCACAAGAACATCATGAGAGACATATCATGAGAAACAAGAATACAAGAACATCATGAAAACATTCTGAGAATATCACAAGAACATCATGAGAACATATGAGAGAGAATATCACAACATTCTGAGAATGAACATCATGAAAACATTCTGAGAATATCACAAGAGAACATCATGAGAACATCATCATTCTGAGAATATCACATGAACATCATGAAAACATTCTGACACCATCATGAGAGAATATCACAAGAACATCATGAAAACATTCTGAGAATATCACAAGAACATCATGAGAGAATATCACAAGAATATCACCATCATGAGAACATTCTGAGAATATCACAAGAACATCATGAAAACATTCTGAGAATATCACAAGAACATCATGAAAACATTCTGAGAATATCACAAGAACATCATGAAAACATTCTGAGAATATCACAAGAACATCATGAGAACATTCTGAGAATATCACAAGAATATTATATTCAGTCATTATATGTTTTCTCCAGAAGAAAAGTTTAGGAGATCACTAGCACACATGCACGGACAAAAAGGCACAAAAGCTGTTACTCGGCCAATACCCTTTGAAAAGAATATAATAACCATTTAAGTGCTATTTACACTTAACCATTACAACCATTATACTACCTTTAAGATACTAATAACCACCCTTTAGGGGTAAATAAGGTACAAAAGTGCACCTTTTGAAAACAGTGACAGCTTTGTACCTTTTTTTCTGAGTGTAAACCTCAAAGATACAACTATAAACTACGAGCCAACAAAACACAAAATTTGATCTAATGGTATCTTTAACTTGATTTTTCAGTTTCTGTGGTGATGGTAGAAGGCTAAACAAGAGCTCTGTTCCAAAACATAGGGGATGTTGTTAAAATAGGTCAGTCCAATTAAAAATGTATTGTTTTTTTATGTTTATCAGAATATACTAGAGCAGCATTGCACATATCCTTCAAGAAGACAATAATGCATCACACTGAATGTTTGAGAACAAACTATTCAAGATGACTTGATAGCAATGCCAACAATAAATATAATTCATTCAATATTGAAAAAGCTCTAGTTCAGTTATATGACATATATATATATGACATTACCCATTGATCTCTACTGTTTTTGTACTTATTAGAATATCAGATGGTTGATAATAATAGACTCTCTTGGTTGCGGTCCACTCCAAATCAGGCATTTTGGAGGCTCTGGTCTACTTTTCTTAAAAGAACAGTTCACCCAAAAAAGAAAATTTGTGGAAAATGTGCTGCACCCTCGGGCCATTGAAGATCAGGATGAGTTTGTTTCTTCATCAGATTCGGATAAATGTCTCAGTAACGGATGCTCTGCAGTGAATGGGTGCCGTCAGAATGAGAGTCTGATAAAAACATCACAATAATCCACAGCACTCAGTTAACATCTGGAGAAGACAAAACTGAAACAAATCCAGCATTAAGATGTTTTTAACTAAAATACGAGTCCATAATCCATAATAACGCTTCCTCCAGTGAAAAAGTATTGCATCAAAATCCAGCCACGTATTTGTTTAGAGCTGTTTTGTCTTGTAAACGCTGCAGATTTCTCTCCTGATTCAGACCAGAACACTTTCACCGGAGGAAGAGTTATTATGGATTATGGACTCGGATTTGAGTTAAAAACATCTTAATGCTGGATTTGTTTCAGCTTTTGTCTTCTCCAGATGTTAACTGATGGACTGGAGTGCTGTGGATTATTGTGATGTTTTTATCAGCTCTCATTCTGACGGCACCCATTCACTGCAGAGCATCCATTGCTGAGACACATTTCTCCAAATTTGATTAATTTTCAAATTTTTTATGAAATTTTGAACTATTCCTTTAAGGCTGGACTACACAAGAGATTTTAAAACACTAGGCATCACAGCCCACTTTGTAATCGGTTACAGAGGAGCAAAGACTACCAACAACAACCAAACACAGAAGCATGCGCATAGTTGCTATGAGACACAGTACAGATCAAAACAAAGTGTGTTCTAAGATTGTCTCAAAATATCAAACACGTTTGATCTTCTCTGACTGGATGGAATCATAGTCTGGCACTAAAAACCAGAGTCTGTGTCTAATATACACGACTAATGTCGACTCCTACCAGACTGCAGAAAAATGTGGGCAAAATCCTTCTACTAAAATCTACTAACACTAGAAAATAACCATGTTTAACATAAAGAACATTTGAATAATCTAAAGAATATGTTGTGCAATGGAAGGGTTACATGAACGTTAAAGCTTCGATGCCAATAAATAAACCTTTATTTTTAAGAGTGTAGCTGTCTATGTAAACAGCGTTCCTCAATCCCAGTCGTGAAGAGTCACTTTCCTACAGCGTTTAGTTCTAGTTCCACTTAAATCCTCTAATCTCTGAAGTCTTCGAGTTCACTTGTAAATCCCAGCCAGGTGTTGAAGCACATGAAACGAGATGCAGAAGGAAAGTGGCTCTCCAGAAGCAGGAATGAGAAGCCCTGATGCAGGCGACAGACTCACTAGAGTTTGAAACGGAGCCAAATTGTCTTTTAATAAAAGCTGAGAGCAACATTACACTTCTCTGCCAAAAGCAGCCTACGTGGAGTCATGAACTCAATCTCTCCGAATGACAACGGCGTATTAATAACGTAATTAGCACACAATACATCTGACGCAAGTACAGAAGCCTCACCTGGTTCGTCCTGTAATGTCTCTTCAGGATGTGAACTGTGCAAAAGAAAGATAATAAAACATTCATAATCATAGTCATATCACCACGTGATGATAAAAATAGAGGTCAATGCTTAAGAATACCGCTCCATCATTAATTAACATTGCAGTAACTAAATATTAACTGACAAGAAACTACAATGAACAATTTAGTCAGCCATAGCACTACTAGTTCACTATTACTATAAAATTGTTATATTTATATTAATGACATCTTTTGTTTTGCTATTATTTGTGAAATTGACTAAGTGAAAATGGTTTCTATACCAATTTTGTTCATCAGGGAATTAGTTGGTCATCAGGCTACTAGTCAGTTACCACTTTACTAACTGCGAAACATGTTGCTTGCTTACTACAGAATATTTGTCTTGTTTTCCACAAAACAAAATTAACATTTCTTAGAACAAGATATTTACTTGAGAAGCTAAATTACTTCAGATATGTCTTCTTAAAAACATCAAAATTAATTGAGTGCTTAAAACAAGAAAAATATATGCCAAGAGGGTCAATAATAAAAAATTAAAAACACTAAGATATTTTTTCTGACCTCAATGACATATGTTTATTTATTTTAAGCATAATATCACTTAATTTTGATTTAAGTTTCTAGATAGATATATTAGATTTGTATTAAAAAAAAAAATTTATTTGCATTATAAAACTGTTTTTAGTTTTTCCTCTAAGAAGTATTTACAAAAATAGCACTGATTAGTTAATTTATTAGTACTAATTAGCTTATTTTTTAATCAGAGTTTTGTTAGTTAATAGCAATGTTAAGTGTAATGCATTGCTAAGTAATACATAAGTGTAATTTAATTACTTTACCTTGAAAACGTAATATAAGGCATTCATATAAATTGTTCTGTAATTTAATTACAGTTACTCTTGATTTAATTGCATTAAATACTGTATATACCACAAAACAGTTCTACATAAAACATCAACACATTTTTAACATAAAAAATTAACATCTAATGCTAACATTATTGTTTTAACTGTAACTTTATTTGCTCATTTCAAGAATAATTTATGCAATTTTATATTATTTATTTGAAAGAATTAAAAGAGCATTTCATGTCTGTCCTTGTGCTGTTGAACTGGTTGAGGCTGATATGTGATTTAGAAAGTAATTAATGATAAGTAATGCAATACTTTTAGAGAGAGAGAGTAAATAGTACACTGTTTAGACAGATACATTTAGATCTAGACCCTTAGTGAAGGCATTGAAGCACACTCACTACGTTACATTGTAGCAAAGTGTAATTTCTGCAGTGTTGTCACATGAAAAGATGTAATAAAATATCTATAGACAGACAGATACATCTAGATCTAGACCCTTATTGAAGGCATTGAAGCGCACTCACTACGTTACATTGTAGCAAAGTGTCATTTCTTCAGTGTTGTCACATGAAAAGATGTAATAAAATATCTATAGACAGACAGATACATCTAGATCTAGACCCCCATTGAAGGCATTGAAGCACACTCACTACGTTACATTGTAGCAAAGTGTCATTTCTTCAGTGTTGTCACATGAAAAGATGTAATAAAATATCTATAGACAGACAGATGATGGAACAGTATTCTACCAGTAATATAAGAGAGCACCACTAAACTCCCACCTGATCCTCCTGCGGCTGACAGACGAGTCGAGGAACACGTGATCAGGCAGCTCTTCAGACGTCAGCGGCAGAAGTTCAGCTCCAGACGTCTGCTGGGTCAGAGAGTCGGCCATGGCCTGCTGGAGTAACCCCTGAACCAGTTCTTTCTCTGAGAGCAGAAACACATCTAATGAGCCTTCATTAGCACATCAATCTGCAGGACGCAGGCGGTTAAACCCACAGACGTTTCATAATGGAAACTAATAGGACAGTTTCTGCTGCCCTGCTGTGTTTGTACTGCATTATGTATTTTTGTTGGTGGTGGTGGTGATTATTTAAAGAGATGATATAACGAGCAACTTAAAATAAATCGAGGCAAAGTGCAAACAAAACTGTTTTAAACGCACAGAAATATGCAAGTCTGTTTTTGTCACGGTATGAAACCAAATGTAATTGTGACTTTTTAATCTCACAATTCTGATATTTTTATATCAACTCTGAGAGGAAAAATTCAGAAGACAGAATTCTGACTTTAAACCTCGCAATTCTAAATCTCTCTCGCAAATCTGACTTTATATCTCGCAAATTCAGAGTTTATATTTCTAAATTCTGAGATTAGATTTTGCATCTCGCAATGTTTTGCAATTCTTGGTTAATATTTCACAAATCATAAGTTTATATCTTACAAACCTGACTTTAGATCTTGCAAGTCTCAAAAGAGTTTATATCCTGCGGTTCTGACTTTATTTTTTTCTCAGAATTACAAGAGAGGAGATGTGTCTTATCGTACATATGTAGTGTTGCACATGCGTGAAGGTGTTTGATTACATAATCACAATCAAATAATAGCTCAAATATTAACAGCAACTGCATTTTATGTTTGCTTAAGCATCTCAAGAATGTATAATTTAACAAAGAATTTTCCTATTTCAAAGATCAATGTGAAGTCAACAGGGGACGTCACTTATTCATATAAAGCTCAAATATGTTTGTGTGTTTTTGAGCACGCATTATTTTCCTTTCCTCGGGTATCTGAGGAATATCTGCAGTGTTTGTAAGTTGCATTCGAACAATAGATTTTACACAAGCTTTGAAGCCTTTAGAAGTCATCAGCACTATATCTTCTGGGAAGAAAGGGATTGTGCATTTTACATTTCATCAACAAAAACATCACTTCATCTGTGTTTAGGATAGTAGCATGAATGCTTTAAACGCTCTTCGAAGCACAGCATTCACCACGTGTCAGTTATTTGGTTAGCTGCTAATAAATCAATCCATTAAATCAAAGGGAAATCTCACCTTTGTCACTCGCCAGCAAAAGCCACTGCTGAAGCATGGAGAGAGAATCCGTCTGCAGGATCTGACACAAGAGCTCCAGCACCTGAGAAATACACAGATATTATCATACAACGTTTCAGGAACTGTGTCGTGTTGTCTTTTTTAGTGCTGTCACATGATTAATCACATCCAAAATAAACGTTTTTGTTTACATAATATATGTGTGTGCACTGTGTGTATTTATTATGTATATGTAAAGACACACATGCAGTACAATGTATATACATTTATTTATTTTTATATTATATATAAATATAAAGATCTTGGAAATATCCAAGTCGCAACATACATGTATATTCTTGGACATTTCTTTTCTGTCTATGGCTTCATTTCTGTCATAGAAACATGGCTTTTCATAAATATATCAACTTATCTCTCATTCCCTCCTGATATCTGAAACTGCTCGCATCTCAATGTCTGCTGGATAAGGACCATCACCTTCAACTCAACCTCTAAGACAGAACTGCTCGTGGTTTCAGCAAACCCATTTTCAACAATCACCAAACATAACTTTCAACAGAGAAACAGTTGTGATTGATGATCACTAATTTCTCAGACCACATTTAAAACTGCCCGGTCCTGTAGATTAATTTTAAGAAGATCAGGCCCTTCTGGAGCATGCAACACAACTTTGTTCAGGCTCTTGTTCTGTCCAATTGACTATTGCGATGCTCTCTTCCACATCATCAAACCTCTACAATTAATCCAAAACGTGCAGCAAGATGAATCAATGAGCCGAAAAGAACGCACGTCACACCTCTGTTCAATTTGCACTGGCTAAAAGCTGCTCGCAATTCAAGAAATGTTTGCCTACAGAAGCACCTCTGGCTCTGCACCCTTTACCTAAATTCACTACTTCAGACTTATATGCCCTCTAATTGCGTTCTGCAAGTGAACGACGCATTTGTACCATCCCAAAGAGACAAAAAATACTTTCACCTTTATCTTAACTGTTCCCATCTGGTGGAGACCTCGCTCAATCCCAGAGCTGAATCCTTACCATTTTCAAGAAACACATCTCTTCCATCTTTATTTGACCCTCTAACTCTAGAACTCTCTATTCTAATTCTATTTTATCTAATCGCTTCTTTTTATAAAAAAAAAACACAATCATTTGACCCTCTATTAATTGATATTTATTCTCTAACTGAGCGTTCTTGTAAAACTAACACTACATTACATTTTTCTATATTTGACATATTAGTTTTCTGGAGAAAAAAAAAATCCTTCCTACGAGCGTTCAGAACCAGCTTGAGAGCGTTGTTGCTCTTTTGTTGGTTTTGAGCTTCTAGCTTCCTTTGAGTCGCTTTGGATAAAAGCGTCTGCTAAATGACTAAATAAAATAAATAAATATATATATTTAATATATAAACATAACACATTTTTCATGATTAATCGTTTGACAGCACTACTTTTTATTAATTTTATTTCTGTTTTAGTCAATTTAGTACATCAAGTTCAACTGAATAAAAATGAGAGAATAACTTTAATAAACCTGAGAGAGAGAGAGTGAGAGAGAGAGAGAGAGAGAGAGAGAGAGAGCGCGAGAGAGAGAGCGAGAGAGAGAGAGAGAGAGAGAGAGAGAGAGAGAGAGAGAGAGAGAGAGAGAGCGAGAGAGAGAGAGAGGGGGAGAGAGAGAGAGCGAGAGCGAGAGCGAGAGAGAGAGAGAGGGGGAGAGAGAGAGAGCGAGAGCGAGAGAGAGAGTGCGAGAGAGAGAGAGAGAGAGAGAGAGAGAGAGAGAGAGAGAGAGAGAGAGAGAGAGAGAGAGAGAGAGAGAGAGAGAGAGAGAGAGAGAGAGAGAGCGAGAGAGAGAGAGAGAGAGAGAACACTGAATTCACGTTCACTATGAACCTGTGGTGTCAGAATGTGATCGCTGAGGGCAGGTGCGGTACCTTGAGCTCCACTCCCTCCAGGCTCTGTGTCGGCCAGCGCTGGACTCGTTTGTGTGAAGTCCTGCTGCTGCGCTTCTTCCCTCCCCAGGACGAGGCAGGGATGATCCGGCCGGACTGAGCCGAATACTGCGTCTTCCTGCGAGGAGCTTCCTCGTCTGACCGTTTCTTCACAGACAAACACATTCTTATTCACAGACAAACACAAAGACTGTCTGCATTCTCCAATCACATATGTGTGATTCATTCTGCATCATCTAATATATGTACATTCATCCAGATCAAAAGGTTGCACACGATGCATGTGAATCATGTGCATCAAATGAGCCTAATGCATTTTAAATTATGGGAGTTCTGGGGAAGTCCTGCTCAAAAAGACGAAACAAATCATTTCAAACCATGAAGATGTGCTACAGATAATCCTTATCTGTCAGTTCGACTGAATGAGATGAACTTCTTTCATGCTCTATTTTCAGATGAAAGAGAATAACGTGGTACAACAAGAACATCTATGAAGAGCTCTTTTCACTGCGCTGCATCATTATCCTCATTATTGTCATTGCATTGTGCTAACAATACTGAAAACACAGCATTCGTGCTCTGCTTTCCTGATTTAATCTACTATATATCTCATGGATAATGAACTGGAATGCACAAAGGATATCTGTTGTTTTCTTCACAAATACTCTCTCGTGCTTGTCTTCGCAGGGATGCTTTTAATGTAATGTCTCCTCTTTTCACTTCTAAAGCCCATTAGCCGTGTTTACTGGAGAGTTGTATATTTGTTCTGTTAAAATGACTGAAATCACAGTGTTCCAGTTAATGAATAGAAAAGATTTGTTCCTGCTTTTGCACGTTTAAATGTCATTTTAATGTTTGGTGGTTGAAGGGTGAGTAACAATGTCAGCTCATTGTATCCAGTTTTTGAAAAAGCTTATTATGGCATTCATAGAGCAAACCTTTTGCTAATTGTTTACAGTTTAACAGAACGTACTCCCATAATTCACACAAAGTGTCACGGGCCTTAAAAAAGCTGGATATTAGAATCTAAACTAACACACCTTTGTTTTTTTATGAAATATCTTGACTGATTTGATTATGATTTCGGCTATTGATAGAGTGCAGTAATTTTTGCTTTGTTTTAATACAATTTATCATATTTGAATCCATATCACAGAATTAGAAATAAACTCTAAATTGCTGAAAAGTCAGTGAATCAATCAAATCAATAAACAAACAAACTTTGTGCACTGCATTGCATTAAATGCATTTTTATCAGTTCATGCATTCACTAGTAATCACATCTATAACCTTCTATACTGTAATAAAAATAAAGTTGAGCAAACTTAAGAGTTTAACGCCACCAGCTTCAGCAGATTATTGAGTTTTTCCATCGTCTTGTTTTAAGTTTATACAACAAAAATAATTTGAGAAACTCCAAAATCTGCTGAAGCTGATGGCCTTAAACTTTTAAGGTCGCTTCTTCTTCTTTTTATTTTACAGTGAACAGAGTAATTTCATGAAATCTATATTTAATATATATATATATTATTATTTTTGGTCAGATCAGATTTCAAGTCATTTGGGAAGTATATTTTACAAAACAAAAATGCACAAGATCTTGGCCTAGAATGCCAAAAGTATAAAATCTTGCATATTAACAAGAAATGATTTAGCATTATACACCAAAGCCTGGTTAATATCTGACTCTGTTACTGTACACAGCCTGAAGGAATAGATCTGGATCGTGTGTTTTGTGCTCAAAGCCTCCGCTCTCCTGACATACATCATGATGTAGGAGTTACAGCAGGAATAAAGTGACGCTATAAAGCTGTGTGGATGAATCCTAAAGAGCGCTGGGCTTTACTGCGGTACAGCCGAGTTCATCATCTCTGCTCATGCGGTTCTGAATATTATTCATGCATCGTTTGTGAAAGGTCAAGTACCTCTCTCTTGTCCTGCTGGGTCTCTGAAAGACTGACTTTAGTGGCCAAATCCTTCAGTTCCTCACGCCAGCTTTCAGAAATCAATGCTGTGGAAAGACCAGAGATGAAGGAGGAAAAACAGAGAATATCGAGAAGAAAAAACTCCTTTTGAGGATCAGTCAGTAGTCATTTAGTCAGATGTGGCTTGGTAGGTAGTAAAAAAAAGGTTTTCTAACTTTACAAACGTTTACCTAACTATTATTATAACAATGCAACCTATTTCTCTTGATTTTTTTTTAAATGACCTAATTCTGTCCAACTAAACTGACCGTTTCTGACAGCTTAATTAACTTTAATCTGCTTTTGAATTGATTTATTTCATTGTAATTGAAGTTTAGTGTTTAGCAATGCAAGTTACTTCAATCATATATCTTTATGTTTGTTATTTTCAATGCCTAAGACGTGATATGAGCATTGCAATATTTGCCTCTTAAAGCTGGAGGACGATGTATTATCAAGATGCACTTAAACTTGAACACACACATCTCAAACACGGTGATGATTAACAAATGTTCATTAAGTTGTGTATATATAGTAACCATTTAGCAATTTAACAATCATTTTCTTCAAGTTACAATGTATCAATTCATGCAAGAAACTTGTGCAAAATGTAACATATATTAATTCTAAATTATGTCTTAAAATCTCAACAAGCTGTTTTTGGCCTTTTCTTCATTCACTTTGTTTCAGACACATCTGGCACTGAATGTGATGCATGTATTTTTATGCCAAAATACTTCCTTCTATCTCAGTTTTATATTTCAAAGTCAAACAACGAATAAGCCATGCATTGGTGATTCTCTATAAAACATTCAAAACATTCATTATGCGCATATATAACCAATTTCTCATTTATTTCTCTTCCTATTTATTTAGTTTTCTATATGTGCATATAATCTCAAACTTTCTTTAAAGTCAAACATTAGTCAAACTTTTATTTTTTACAAGAAAAATATAATATGCATGCAATAAATAGAAGTAGAATTAAAAAAAAGTAAAAATCTTAAAAAGTAAAAAGGTAATGAAATGTGTTTTCACAAAAAAAACTTAAAACTAAATTAAAACGGTTTAAAAATCAGAAATAAATTAAATCAATAACCTAAATTTAAGTTCCTCACATAAATTGACACAAAGGTCTTTCTGAGCTCGACAGACTGTGAATATTCAGTCTTCTTCTTCTTTTGTGTCGCCTGAAGATATGAAGTCTTATGGGTTTGGTGCAACAATAAACATTATTTTGGGGTGAAGTATCTCTAACACAACTCAGCGTTCAGTGTTCGGTATCTGTACCTGCTCGTGGTCCAGAGCGACCCGAGCCGATCTCAGGAGTGAGAAACACAGAGGAACGGATCCCAGACACTTGACTTTTAATGAGTGGATGCGGGTAGAGCGGAGTGAAGCCGTACCAGTCATCATTCACCATACAAACCGGCTTACCGTTCAACCCTGCGGAAAGAGGAGACCATTAGAGATGTGATCAGCAGAGGAGCACGCCACCGTGCATCCATGCAAGGCCTGATCAAAAACTGCATTCAAATGCATTGAACGCCTGCCGTGGCCGAAGCTCTTCACAGCATTACAGTATAAACAGCTGCTACAGTAAAGGAACATATTCAAAGATGGGTGGAAAGCCCTGAAAGAAACCATCTGTGAGGTCTGAGATGCTCAATCATCTGTTGCTCAAAGCATGAATATCCAAGAAGTGCTTGATTTCACTCCATCGCCACTGAACACGGTCTAAACTAGTAAGTTGTGGACCTGCTTATTAACACTTTCTTGCAGTCAGCGTGAAGAACTCGCCGTTGGAAGTATGTAAATCAGTCACGTTTGTTGGCGAGGACAAACTGTGTGTTTATGCGGTAACTCTTCATTAAAGTCATTCAGAGAACATGCTGGCTCTTTCCTCGTATACGGGGCTATTGATAGATACAGGTGCCTTTATTATGCTAATAGAGCCTAAAAGCTCCCAAACGCCTTCTGTGTCAGGAGTCCTGCTGCTCCAGGAATATCTGACCATGCAGTGAGTCTCCAGTGCTGTGACCACACGATAGAGGATGAAGAAATACAGCAATATTCATCTTACAGGAATATCTGACCATGCAGTGAGTCTCCAGTGCTGTGACCACACGATAGAGGATGAAGAAATACAGCAATATTCATCTTACAGGAATATCTGACCATGCAGTGAGTCTCCAGTGCTGTGACCACACGATAGAGGATGAAGAATACATCAATATTCATCTTACAGGCATATCTGACCATGCAGTGAGTCTCCAGTGCTGTGACCACACGATAGAGGATGAAGAAATACATCCATATTCATCTTACAGGAATATCTGAGCATGCAGTGAGTCTCCAGTGCTGTGACCACACGATAGATAGAGGATGAAGAAATACATCAATATTCATCTTACAGGAATATCTGAGCATGCAGTGAGTCTCCAGTGCTGTGACCACACGATAGATAGAGGATGAAGAAATACATCAATATTCATCTTACAGGAATATCTGACCATGCAGTGAGTCTCCAGTGCTGTGACCACACGATAGAGGATGAAGAAATACAGCAATATTCATCTTACAGGCGTTAGGCTTTTAATGTTCTCATTATGTGTCGACACTTTCTGTCACTAATGCAGTGCAATGGTTACAAGTGACTGACAGCTCCGTTGAATAATCATATTTTGCACAAGTGCATTAAATACAAACGTTAATTTATCTGGTGTTCCTGGACCTACATATAATAAATGATCTACACTGTAAAAATAATTTTCTTCCTCAGCATTTTTTTTTTTTTTTTTTTTTATAAAATAGTCTAAACATTTTTAAATCAAGATACATTTAATTCAGAATCAAATCAAAAAGAATCAATAAGTCTTGTTATCGGGACAAATATATCAAAATTAAGTGAGTTTATGCTTAAAAATAGAAAAAATGGTCTGGCATAAAATAAAATAAAAACTGTTTACCTTAAAATCATTTAGCTTTTTAAGTAAAGTTAGAATTAAATCTTTAAGTTAGATTTTATTAAAAAAATTTTGCTGTATGAATTTATTTTGCTATTTTGTACTTGTACTTATAACTTATAGTTGAGTTGATATATATTTGTGACACTGAAAAACACCTTAAAATTAAAAACTATGAAACACACAAGAGCTTCAATATAAAAACAATATGAGTTTAATAATGCCCGATACATTTTTCTTACATATCTGAAAGTGCTGAAACACACACACACACACACACACGCACACACACACGCACGCACACACACACGCACGCACGCACGCACACACGCGCACGCACACACACGCAACCACGCGCACACACATACACGCACGCACACGCACACACACGCACGCGCACACACATGCACACACGCGCGCACACACACACAAATGTGAAACCTGAATATGAATATATTTTGAATGCACTGTTTATTTCTTTATGGCCATATCTTGATATAAATACATGTTCATATATATTTTTATTTAATGTTGAAGTTGCCCATCCTCATGCATGATTGAAAATTGCTAACTATCTCTTTAACCGGTAATTGTGTAAATAATCAAGTTATTGTGTTTAAAGGAAGTGTCTGATCTTGACCAGAGCAGATTTCGGAAAGCTTTTTGACAGATGCAAGCACGAGCGTGTTTCTGAGCATCCGGAGCGGCTCACCTTGCATGTGTCTGACTCTGTGAGGATGAGGATTGTGTCTGGAGAAGAAGGAATGATGGCTGAGACTCCCGAAGCGAAGGCTGCCTCTAGTGGAAGTCCTGCTCGAGCCCGGCGTCTCACACAGAGCGTTCTCCTGACGCACAGACTCAGGACTGAGCCGCAGTTCATTCACCTGCTCATCTGAAGTCTCCATGATCTCTGTAAGAAAAGAGCAAAACCGTTCCTAAAGCTCAGTCCTGGTCACAGGAGTCATGGAGATAAAAGTGTGTCCACTCATTGCCTTTGACACACAGCATACGCATTTACTTTCACATATATCGAAAAAAATGATTCATTGAATTTAATACTATTTTTAAGGTAAGTGGTTTATTTTAGCTACATTTAAATACACAAATTGACTAACTTTCAACATTTTTTGTCTTAAAAGTAGCTAAAATAATTTTTTTGCAATCACTTACCTTAAAAAAAAAACATTTTTTCAGTTTACACTATACAATTCTTCATCATTTTAGCAATTTAGACACACAAAAGCTCTCTTCAAATGCATTAAAAGTCTTCATTCATGCAATACTCAGTTTTGAACACTTTTTAGGGCTACTTTGACAGCCGCAGCTCACCTCGGTTCACTGTGTTCCTCTGATGTTTGCTGGCGTTGCCTGGAGACTCTGAACAAAGCCCGACTAAAAGAGGACGACTAAAACACCTCAACCTACTCATTTTACATTACTTTAAGCTGTGAGTTCAAGCAAACGCATTAACCTTTACGTTTACGCTCTGAGGCTCTTCTAAAAGGTAGAAAACATCCTTCAGATTGAAGTATCAGGCTGACACTTTGACATTTTTTAAAGAGAAATGATTATAAACCAAATCTAAACACACAAGTTTAACACGCAAAGACCTTCTATCAGTTGCATGCTTGTTGCTTTATTGTATTTTTGTTCATGCATTTTTTTAAATTCAACATCTAGGACAAAGTAAACAAAGAAAAGTCACAAAGCATGAGAGTAAATGCAGGTATATTTGTTCTCCACTCACAGAATCATGACTCTAAACTAACCACTGCAATGCAGCGTCACATTTCTGATGCATGCCACTTTTGCACGTCAGTCATGAACACTCAGCTGCAATTTTCTGCCCCACGTGAAGTGTGTTCATATGAAGTATCATCACCACATACGCTGCAGCATGAAGAACACACTCTCAGTGTACAACTCCTGGCCCGTGCAGACCGGATGACAGAAGTCATGGGAAACGACGTTTAGGGGAAGCAACAAAGGCACATTAAACATATTAGATAAACTATAACACAAGCATGTCCACCCAGCACACAACATGTTCTCATGTGATCTCATGTTCCTGTTATTAAATGTTTAGGGAGGAAACATTGAGTTGTATTAGCAATGCTTAAAAGTTTGAAAAAGTCATTTCCAACAGATTTGAATGAATATTACAAAAACAACAGCTTAATGCTTAAGTAGCACTGCTCTCGAATACTAGAATACATATGTGTCCTGATCGCTGTGCAAAAAAGTGTTTATCGTCTTGTTTTCAGTGCAGAAGATTAATCGACTAAATAAAGATATATTTACTTGAAAATTGAGAAATCAACTTAATTCAAAGGAAAAACCAGTATTGACAGTAGTTCTTGTTTTAAGCATAAACTCGCTTAATTTTGTTCAATTTCTCAGAAAACAAGACTTGTTCATTTTGCATCTCAAGGATCTTGATTTAATGGAAAACAAAAATACTTGTTTTTCTGCAGCGTATGCTATATCATAACTTTCTGCTATAACGATAATAACTTTTAAGGCCTTGGTTTGTGCAAGGGCAGACTTTAAGATCATTTTAACACATAATAACCACGTAATACCAACATTTGGTACCAAAACATGCTAGTCTATAACTATAACTATAGGAATTTTATTTAACGTTTAGTGGCAGAAAATAACAAAATTAGGACCTGAACATTTAATAAATGTTAGTTATTATATTTTGGTCACCAGTGCTGGGAAGGTTAGTTTGGAAATGTCTAATGCTTTCATCTATTAATAATTTCTAAACATATAAACCAGGCAGGGTCAATGACTGATTACTGTCGCTTTCGAAATCCTCCATCACATGAATTAAGATTATAATAATTCAATTTTTTAAAGCACAGCCACAAAATCAGACTTACTAACTAACTTCATTCTGAGGTGAAATACCAATTTAAAACCATAACAAGAAATAGTTTACTAGCAATTATCATGTTTGCATATTTATGACAGGAAACACTGGCATCTAACAATGCCTTGGAACAGTTCATCTTAAAAAATTATCATATACATAAAATACATATGCATAAGAAATAAAACCGTTATCGATGTGTCCTAAACTCCTGAAACAATAGTGTCTCATATTTTAGAGAAGTCACAGCAATTTATGAAAGAAATCAATTAAATCTGTATGTGTTTAAAATCAAATCAAATGTAACCCTGTTTGTAATCTGTAACATTTTCATAAGTATCTGTAATTTAATTACATCATTTTCTCAGTAGCTATAACTGATTATAATTATATTAAGTTTGGGTAACATTTATTTTAAGCTGTCCTTGTTAGTACTATTATAATAACAATTAATGATGCATAATTACATGCAAGAAACCTTATTTAGGTAATTAAAGTACGTAATTTAATTACATGTAATTAGTAACTTCCCAACACTGTAAAGGACGTATCTCGCGTAAAACACGTGCAATGTAAAACTCAATAAAAAAACATTAAGAAATGAACCACGGTTTTATTGTAGTAATAGTGTAGTAACCACGGTTTTTGAGTAGCATTTGTATAACCACAGTTTCACAACAAATACCATCGTTAAACTATGGTTAGTGTAGCAAAACCACGTGGTTAAGCTATAGTTTTTGGGGGTTTATTTGTAGTAAAATCATGGTTAGTTGTCGTAAGGGATTCATTAATGAGCTGGGAATCAAACCTTTAAGCAACATCACAAGGTTGGCGCAAATAAAATTGTATTCTGTTGTTGTGAGAGAGAGTGCATGCGCGCGAGCGCGCGCGCGCGCCCTGGCGCTCCCCGCAGACGCGTGCGCGCAGCAGAAGGAGCAGAACATCCCAGATCCCTAAACCTCAGCGGATCACTGCATGTACACTTCTACGTGATCAGTATATGCTGGAATCGACATGTCTTCTACAGAGATGACGGACACCGCGAAGATCACTCCGGAGGTTCTCCAGGAACTCCTGCAGTACTACAACCTCTCCCGTCAGGAGTTCATCCACACATACAACATCCAGCCTCTGGTCTACATCCCAGAACTCCCAGCCGGAGCGAAAAGCACGTTCGTCGTGATGTACGTGATCATCTTCGCGCTGGCGCTGGCGGGGAACGGTTTGGTGGTTTATATCGTGGTGCGTAAACGCGCGATGCGCACCGCCACCAACATCTTCATCTGCTCTCTGGCCGTCAGCGACCTGCTCATCACCTTCTTCTGCATCCCGTTCACACTGCTGCAGAACATCTCTTCTGAGTGGCTGGGAGGTCAGGATCACTTTAATCAGTCGTTCATTAACAAGAGTCAAACACTGGGAACCTGCGCTGACACGCTACTGTATCCTTCACCTCACACTATTCAGACTTATGTGTTATTATACAGCTTATGAGCGCATATTAATTACAATACGCAAGATGCATATGCGCATCTAAAACACCTTTTCCTCTATACAATAATATCGATTTTGAGTTTATGCTATTGGTGAAATGCACATAAATCAAACATCATTTTATTACACTTTACATAAAATATTTTAATATGTTAATCTGTATAATATTTCACATTCAGTGTCAATGACTCACAGTCAATGTTTTTATTTCTAAAAAAAAATCTAATTTATCATACCGTGTATGTTGTTTTATGATGTTATATTAATTAAGAGGCTACATGGA
>CM049883.1:1348075-1378075 GCA_027474115.1 Schizopygopsis malacanthus
GACCGTCATTAAACATGTAAATCTCTCTCTGCGGATGCAGTGACGCAGTGAAAGCACGAGCTCATCTGCATGTGTAAATATAAGGTGTTCACCCGAAGGCTTTTGTCTGGATATCCTCTGATATGTTCATGTACACACAGCGCTGCATTCCTGTTCATCATTAGCAGCACGGGCTCATGGGACAGAACCCAGTAATGATCTGATTTATATACATCTGTGCAGGGCTGCTGTGGATCGCTGCGGTCATGGTCGGATCACCGATGCTCTTCGTGCAACAGCTAGAGGCGAGTGACATCACGAAACAAACAGAGAACAGCCAGATTAAGTGTTTCATTACAATCACAGCTGACCGAGAGTAGTTAACAAGCGCAAGGTTAATTGCTTTGACGTGAAAAAGATCATGTAGTCAAGCTTGATCTAAGATACCGATGCTACATCAGTCTGTCCTTGAAATCTTTGGAGATGAAAAACGGGTGACGGTAGAGATTCACTCCGGATAGTCTTATCGCAAAAGTTCATCACCAAACGAGTCATTACTCACCCTCGTGTTCTTCACAGCCGCAGAAGAACTGATTTTCCCATCTAATAACGTCTGTCAAGTTTGGAAATTTACAAAAATATCATAAAAGTGTCATAACAGTAGTCCCAGAATAGTGATGCATGATACTTAAGATGAATATCTTATATATACTCATATATATGAATACATCAATTCTGGATTCAAGGTTAAAAGAGTAGTTCAGACAAAACAATGCTGAAAATGTGCTCGCCCTCAGGCCATCCAAGATTAGGACGAGTTTGTTTCTTCATCAGATTTGGAGGAAAGTCTCAGCAACGGATGCTCTGCAGTGAATGGGTGCCGTCAGAATGAGAGCTGATAAAAACATCACAATAATCCACACCGCTCCAGTCCATCAGTTAACATCTGGAGAAGACAAATTTGATCATTACTGAGACATTCCTCCAAATGTGATGAAGAAACAAACTCGTCCTGATCTTAAATAACCTGAGGGTGAGTATGTTTTTCTTAAGTTTTCTGCATTTCTGGCTGAACTATTGCTTCAAACGTGGTTTGCAATCACAATAAAGGTGCTATAATCAATTTCAGTAATTTTGCAACTTCCACTAAACACATACAAATTCTTGAAAAATATCTAAACCTATAAAAAGACTGACAGTTAGAGAGCATGTGTTGACACACACAGTTCCTGAACATTAAATTATATGCATGCAACTGTAAAATAAATCGCTTACAGCACCTTTAAACGCATGCATGCTCCGTGTGAATCCCGATTAGTTTACTCTCTTATCTGTGCTCCTCAGGTGAAGTACGACTTCTTGTACGATCATCATCACGTGTGCTGTCAGGAGCGCTGGCATTCGCTGCTGCACCGTCAGGTTTACACCACCTTCATCATGGTGGTGCTGTTCCTGCTGCCGCTGGCCGCCATGCTCTTCCTCTACAGCCGCATCGGCATCGAGCTCTGGATCCGGAAACGTGTGGGAGACTCCTCCGTCCTCAGCACCATGAACCACAGAGAGATCAACAAAATCTCCAGGCAAGAGAGCTGCTGTTTCACAGTCAGCATGTTCCCCACACATTTAACTAGCATTTCAGTTTTCATTTCCAAATTAAACAGGAAAATTACTTTCTTCACCTTCAATATGGCTTTCAGACATAACTCTTTTCACATTTTACATTCCATGTTTCCATCAAATCAAATTATGCTGGTCAAAATCAAGCTTATTTGCTGAATAATATGGAATTAAATGACTTTTGAAGCCATTATGTAAAATGCATCATTTAGGTATGCTATAAATATACTAAATAACTCACTAAACTAAATCAAAATAATAATTAAACTAAAGATAAACAAACTAAAGTTAAAATGCATTATATTTGCAGATTCCTTGGATTTAGAAAATTATTGCACAATTTGGGGGAAACAATTTTTCAAAATATAACATTTAAATTGAGGTTACCAAAAACTAAAAATAAAGTTGACTTTGCTGCACAATTTAGCTAAATATTTATTATATATAATTATTAATAAAAAAAAAAAAATAAAAATCATTCATGATATTTGCAATTTCCAACCAATTTCAGATGCAACAAGAAATTGCAAATATCATGAATGATAATTTGAACTAATTAAAACTATTTTTTTTAAACTAACATGATGTTTTAATGCATTAAACGGTCTAAAGCTTAGAGTTAAAGTTAGTTTTTCATGCGATCATGGAGTGCATTACAATGCATAATTAAGGCATTTAAAATACTAATGCATTATATATAAATATATATTATGACGTTCATCATGACATAAGCAAAATGCATCATGTAAATGAATTTTTATATTAATAAACGGTCATGAAATTACAGAAACATACCTTCACAGCTGTATTGTGTTGTTGTTGTTCAAACAGGAGGAAGAAACGTGCCGTCAAAATGATGATCACTATTGTCCTGCTGTTCACCATCTGCTGGGCTCCGTTTCATATCGTGCACATGCTGTTCGAGTACAGTAAGTGTGTAATGCAGCAGTTACTCCTGTAATTGTCATCACATGATGTGTCAGAATAAAAGGCTTGAATGGCTCTGAACACAAATCACAGCAGCTCGGTGTGAAGGAGCTGAATGAGCTGCAGTAGTGTGATGATTATTCATCGTGGCAGCTGGTGTAATTACTGCGTCTCAGTAACAGTCCGGGTCACTCGTATTCGAGGCTGAACCCACAATCAGCGTTAACAGCCCAGATGATTAATCATTAGACGAGCACTAGCCACCACACACAGGGTTAAGAAGGTCAAACGGTTCAAGCACAACAGCACATACTGTAAGTTCAGAAATTCCTGAAAATAATACAGATGATCTTCTGGGTAACTGGTACTGCGTCCTAAACGCAGCACAGCGACACATCGAGACACAGTGAGAAGTGACTAACCCTTATGATTTCCTTCCCATATGATTTCAGCTAACCCTTGTGATTTCTTTCCCATATGATTTCAGCTAACCCTTATGATTTCCTTCCCATATGATTTCTTAACCCTTATGATTTCCTTCCCATATGATTTCAGCTAACCCTTATGATTTCCTTCCCATATGATTTCAGCTAACCCTTATGATTTCCTTCCCATATGATTTCAGCTAACCCTTATGATTTCCTTCCCATATGATTTCAGCTAACCCTTATGATTTTCTTCCCATATGATTTCAGCTAACCCTTATGATTTCAGCTAAGCCTTATGATTTTCTTCCCATATGATTTCAGTTAACCCTTATGATTTCCTTCCCATATGATTTCAGCTAACCCTTATGATTTCCTTCCCATGATTTCAGCTAACCCTTATGATTTCCTTCCCATATGATTTCAGCTAACCCTTATGATTTCCTTCCCATATGATTTCAGCTAACCCTTATGATTTCCTTCCCATATGATTTCAGCTAACCCTTATGATTTCCTTCCCATATGATTTCAGCTAACCCTTATGATTTCCTTCCCATATGATTTCAGCTAACCCTTATGATTTCCTTCCCATATGATTTCAGCTAACCCTTATGATTTTCTTCCCATATGATTTCAGCTAACCCTTATGATTTCAGCTAAGCCTTATGATTTTCTTCCCATATGATTTCAGTTAACCCTTATGATTTCAGCTAACCCTTATGATTTTCTTCCCATATGATTTCAGCTAACCCTTATGATTTCAGCTAACCCGTATGATTTCCTTCCCATATGATTTCAGCTAACCCGTATGATTTCCTTCCCATATGATTTCAGCTAACCCTTATGATTTCAGCTAACCCTTGTGATTTTCTTCCCATATGATTTCAGCTAACCCTTGTGATTTTCTTCCCATATGATTTCAGCTAACCCGTATGATTTCCTTCCCATATGATTTCAGCTAACCCTTATGATTTCAGCTAAGCCTTATGATTTTCTTCCCATATGATTTCAGCTAACCCTTATGATTTCCTTCCCTTATGATTTCAGCTAACCCTTGTGATTTTCTTCCCATATGATTTCAGCTAACCCTTGTGATTTTCTTCCCATATGATTTCAGCTAACCCTTATGATTTCAGCTAAGCCTTATGATTTTCTTCCCATATGATTTCAGCTAACCCTTATGATTTTCTTCCCATATGATTTCAGCTAACCCTTGTGATTTTCTTCCCATATGATTTCAGCTAACCCGTATGATTTCCTTCCCATATGATTTCAGCTAACCCTTATGATTTCAGCTAAGCCTTATGATTTTCTTCCCATATGATTTCAGCTAACCCTTATGATTTCAGCTAACCCTTGTGATTTTCTTCCCATATGATTTCAGCTAACCCTTATGATTTCTTTCCCATATGATTTCAGCTAACCCTTATGATTTCTTAACCCTTATGATTTCTTTCCCATATGATTTCAGCTAACCCTTATGATTTCTTAACCCTTATGATTTCTTTCCCATATGATTTCAGCTAACCCTTATGATTTCAGCTAACCCTTATGATTTCCTTCCCATATGATTTCAGCTAACCCTTATGATTTCTTTCCCATATGATTTCTTAACTCTTATTATTTCCTTCCATTTAATTCTCAAACTGAGATCAAAGCAGCTGAAATAACCTTTGTTGGTGATTAACTGGTAATATGAGCCGTCTAATAAGAATTAAACCTCTATACTCTAATGAATCAAATGTGTCTTATTAATTCAGACGAGCTGGAGAAGAACTACGACGAGGTCACGGTGAACATGATCATCGCTGTGGTCCAGGCCATCGGCTTCTCCAACTCCTTCAACAACCCCATCGTCTACGCCTTCATGAACGAGAACTTCAAGAAGAACTGCGTGGCCACTCTATCTGCGCACCTGCAGCGTCCCGTCCAGCAGAGCGGCGCCGTTCAGCGGCCCGACCTCAGCGTGCACTTCTCCAAACACCTCAAAACAGAGGCCTTCAGCAGGAACACCACCAACCCGCGGCAGAACCCAGCGCTGACGTCTTCACAAGCAGATCTGGAGATATCCACGGCGTTCACCGAGCAGAATGTCAAAACCGCTTCCTCTCAGCTTCCGTCCAGCAGCTCCTGCGTCAAATAAACTCAATGCAGATGGGTGAGAGCGTCATTGTGATCTGATGATGACAAACACAGCCTCGAGATCATCAGCACTGCTGTCGGATGAGTTCAGGATAACAAATCCACGATGGAGACCGAGACGTGCTGGCGCTTCATGAGCCGCACAATGGAAACACCTCACGCAAGGAGCCCAAAGATCATCACTTCTGTCATAGTTTACTCACAATCATGTCTTTTCAAACACAGATGCTGTTGTTTTTCTGTGGAGCACAAAAGGAGAAATTCTGCAGAATCTGCCGCTCCATAAAACAATAGTTCACAGGCTGTCAGAGTCCACAAATAAAGCAAGCACTGAGCCTAAAGGGACATGAAAATATATATTTCAATGCCTCCTCTGAGGGACGTAAGGGAGCTATTTTATATATTTATTAATTATTGAATATTTCGAATTAAGTGTGTTTGCTTAATTCAAAATATTAAAGATTCAAGCTATAAAACTGAATATAAATCTCAATAATTCTAAAAGAACACTTATTTTTTATTCGAAGGTTTACTAAATTAAAATCTTTTATTTTTTTAATATAGTTTTGATTAATTTTTTATTTACATTTTAGGTTTAGTTACTTTAGTACATCAAGTTAAACTAAAAAAGATGTAGCTACAGGAACTATCTGAATTATTTAAAAAAAAATATATATATAGTTCATTTTAATTCAGTTAATAATATATGTATATTTTAAGTAACAAAAGGGATATAATAATTTTAGTTTTAGTTAACTAACTCCAGAATGCAAAAGTTTATATAGGGAACAAATGTTTTGCAAGCAAATGCAAAAGTTTTGAAATATAGGGTTTCCTCCCATCTTATTCATATATATATATATATATATATATATGTATGTATGTATGTATATGTATGTATATATGAATGATGCATTTATATAGCGCTTTATTGTGTATTGCTGTACATCCAAAGCCCTTTACAATCATGTGGGGGGGGGTCTCTCCTCAACCACCACCAGTGTGTATATATATATATATATATATAATGTAAATGTATGTATAAATATGTCTGTATGTATATTTATGTGTGTATGTGTGTGTATATATATATATATATAAAGTAAATGTATGTATAAATATGTCTGTATGTATATTTATGTGTGTATGTGTGTGTATATATATATATATATAAAGTAAATGTATGTATAAATATGTCTGTATGTATATTTATGTGTGTATGTGTGTGTATATATATATATATATAATGTAAATGTATATTTAAATATTTCTGTATGTATATTTATGTGTGTATATGTGTGTATATATATATATATGTGTGTGTGTGTCAAACAACAACATTTTTCTATGAACTATTTTAGTTATATGTTACTTGATGCCTTTACGCATGTATAAGTATTAATTATGCACAAAATAATGCATAATCAACTGTAACCAAAGTGAAAATGCATTATAATATTAGCAGATTCCTTGTTACATTTGAAGTTGTTTGATTGTTGTGTTTTATTGCACTATACTTTCTAAAAGTGTAACATTCTGATCACAATCAGTCATGTTATCATACAAAGCATAATAAGGTACATTTGAAGCCATAACTAATGCATTCAAAATACTTTTATAATGCATTATATATGAAGGCTTCAAGTAAAGTGTTGTTAATTTAACGGCTTTATATAGAAATGTTTGAACATTATTTTAGAGCGAAACCATTTGTGATGAACAGCTGTTAAATGATTCATGCTAATGACAATGAAGTGGTTTAAACAGGGTGATAATGTGCTTGTTAAAGGTGTTGACTGTGTTTTTGTCGTCTGTAACAGATACAGGTGTGTTTTAAGGGCACTTGCATGCTCTAAAGGACAGGAACACGCAGTGACTTCAGTAAATCACTGGATGGAGCGTCACATTTGTCTGTTTTTGTGATGCATCTCAGTGGCTTGATGTGTAAAAGCATGCATCTCAAATGCATTCACAGCATCTGACAGTTTTTATAATGCACCAAAAATAAATAACGTGAAGCAATGTGCTGCTGGTGTCGTCGTAATGTACATTTTATTCACACCTGATACATATTTACATTAAACATGGAATGAACACAATGAAAACCAAACCAAAACCACACACGCATTAATTAGATTTGATTACTAATCTATAAATACAAGTGCCTCAATTAAACTTAATCACTTAGCCTTTAACAAGTCAAAAACGATCTCAAATGAGAAAATAATAGGGCTGAACGTTCGCAGGAATCCCAACATTAAGGTCTATTATCATCAAGATAATATCAAGCATCAGACTTACTGCAGATCCATTCATCAGATCATCATTCTCACCGTTTCAAATGATAAACACTGTTTTGGTGAAGCCAAAAAACCCTAAAGGCACAAAAACCTGAGGTGCAGACCAGCTGGAGATCTGCAGCAAACGCTCGTTACGCTCCACATCACAGACGCGCGGCGGATTATAGCGCCAGAGGGATGTGGAAATCAGGACTGTCAAAGAGCAACGGCCTGCGCGGGGGATTCGGCTCCTTCGTGGCGCTGTGTAAAAGCTTAAAGAGTCCAGTGCCGATGTTCATGGGGATTCCCATTATAATGCACTCAGAGACACCTGCAGAATGAGCCCGAGAGAGAGCAAAGAGTTCAGTTTGGAGACCACATAAACAACGAAAAATGGAGTTAAAAGTACGGAAAATCTCAGTTTGCACGGCTAAAAACAACATCGCAGGGTGAATCTCGCATTATTAATCAATTAAAGGCAGTGCAACAATGTAATCATTATGTGAAAATACTTTAAATCTGAAATATTAAAATCAAACATATATACATATGCATGTTTAAAATGTATTTATTTACTTTGAGAATGAAGAATGGGAATTAGGAGTGAAAAAAGGTCCTTTTCATTACAGTAATTCATATATATATATAAATTAGAATAATTATTGATATTCACAGCATAGGAATATGCTACCGAGGCGCTTCCTTTGATCGACTCTGCGTGTAATTTCTTTGCTCATGCATTGATCTTTTCCATCGTTATACGTGTTTCTGCTCATCACTCACCGCAGACCGAGTCTTTCTGTCCGAAATAAGCCGCATCAAACAGATGATCCGCCGTCTTCTCAAAGGACGCCAGCATGAGAACGCTCTCCTTCATCTTGGCCAGACCGAAGCGGGTGATGCCCAGAATCTCACCCTACGACCCAAGACTCACTCTCAGTCATGAATCATCACTCAACATCATGATAATGCGTTTATCACTTCACCTTATACGACATGAGATCCGCCAGCAGCATCACGTGTCTGCGGTCGATGCTCATACCGTGGTTTATCATGGTGTACTGGATCTCGTTAATGATGGTGGATCTCGCCGCTTCGATGCCTAACGTCTTCTCGACCTGAAGAACATGAACGGATCCGAATAAACCTCTTCACACACAACAGAGAAGCTGAACATAACAGCTGTGCATCTCAAAAAAACAATAGTACTCCTGATATTACCTAATTTATGATGCGGAGCTCAAAAATATTAATACAAATGTTCAAAGATTTTTCAAATTGCATGTGTATCGGTTTCAATGCACTTATCAAAACATCAAAAGCAGTCAAATGTGAACCGTTTGCGTTTTAAAGACAAAAAGAGGATTTAAAATTAAATTTGCTGAGTGGAAAAATCTGTTAAAATACTCATTGTATAATAAACATGAGATTTATAAATAAATAATTTTTTTTTCACAAAATCTATAATATTTGGTGATTGTATGGAAGCAGTAAAACAACCACAGACGAAGCAGAGAAACATATACGGCTCGTTTGCACTTTCTAACCCTTGCAATCATACATCCATATATATCATATCACATATATATTAGGCATAAAATGGCTTACAAAATTTCATATATATCATATCACATATATATTAGGCATAAAATGGCTTACAAAATTTCTAAATTTCATATATATCATATCACATATATATTAGGCATAAAATGGCTTACAAAATTTCTAAATTTCATATATATCATATCACATATATATTAGGCATAAAATGGCTTACAAAATTTCTAAATTTCATATATATCATATCACATATATATTAGGCATAAAATGGCTTACAAAATTTCTAAATTTCATATATATCATATCACATATATATTAGGCATAAAATGGCTTACAAAATTTCTAAAATTATCCTGGAAATCTTTTCTGCCACTTTGCAACCCTAAAGATAACGTCATGCATGTGAAAATGGGCTGAGGATTGAACAAACTGTTGTAATGTGGCTCAGATTCAGACCGGTGTCATGTGTTTGTGGTGTTTGTCTGCCTGACAATTAAGGGATAAATAAAAGACTTCACCTTATAAATGGTTGTAAAAAGCGAAATTGCTATGAAATGAATCATATTTTGTGAGAAAGTGTGACCTGCTCCACAAAAGCTGTCCATTTTTAGAATTATCAGCAGCTTAAGAAAAGACCTCTAACACTAGCTCGCTCTATTCCTTTTCTATTCTACCCGGTTTCTTTTTATTTATTATATGTGACCCTGGATCACAAAACCAGTCACAAGGGTCATGGGAAATTTATACATAATAAGTAATCTTTCCATTGATGTATGGTTTATGATCGGACAATATTTGTAAATCTGGAATCTGAGGGAGCAAAAAAAAAATCTAAATATTGAGAAAATCACTTTTAAAGTTGTTCTTAGCAATGCATATTACTAATCAAAAATTAAGTTTTGATATATTTATGGTAGGAAATTGACTAAATATCTTCATAGAACATGATCTTAATATCCTAATGATTTTTGGCATAAAAAGAAAAATCTATAATTTTGACCCATACAGTGTATTTTTGGCTATTGCTACAAATATACCCCAGCGACTTAAGACTGGTTTTGTGCTCCAGGGTCACATATTATAAAAAAATAAACTTTCTGCGTATACTGCATTAGCGAACTGAGACTTGTCATAGCACTTGCACATCATTGCTCTTTTGTTCATTTTAATTGCCTCTATTGTCATCATTTGTAAGTCGCTTTGCATTTGTAAGCGTCTGCTAAACGACTAAATGCAAATGTGAAATTAGTAAGAAACCAGTCTAGTATTTCATTCAGCAGATCGGATGGGATTTAAAGGATTCACTTCTGCATTTAAACACTGCTGTTTGAAGTGCTGCCCATCTAAAAGACTGCGGTTTAAATGTTACACTGCAGGAGGCACGGAGGAAAGTGAACAGCTCGATCCGTGTGTGTGTGTGTGTGTGTGTGTGTCTTTCTCTGTGTGTGTGTGTGTGTTTCTGTGTGTGTGTGTGTCTTTCTCTGTGTGTGTGTGTGTTTCTGTGTGTGTCTTTGTGTGTGTGTGTGTGTGTGTGTGTGTGTGTGTGTGTGTGTGTGTGTGTCTCTCTCTGTGTGTGTGTGTGTGTGTGTGTGTGTGTGTGTGTGTGTGTGTGTATCTCTGTGTGTGTGTGTGTGTGTGTGTATCTCTGACAGTCAGACCGGGCTGTGGGCGGTACGTACCTCGTATGTGTTGTTGGATGTTGTTCTGTTACCGTTGACGCCGTGTGTGGCCATGACAGACCGCAGATTATCTCCCTCCACCAGCAGTTTTAACTTTTGTTTGCCGCTCTTTTCATCGATGTGAATGACGGCACGCGACACTTGAGGGATGCCCTGGACCACCACCTACACACACACACACACACACACACGCAAAGAGAAAGACACACACACACACACACACAGAGAAAGACACACACACACACAGAGAAAGACACACACACACACACCCACACACACACAGAGAAAGACACACACACACAGACAGAGAAAGACACACACACGCACAGAGAAAGACACACACAGACAGAGAAAGACACATGCACACACACACACACACACACACACACACACACACACACACACACACACAGAGAAAGACACACAAACTCACACAGACAGAGAAAGACACACCCACGCACAGAGAAAGACACACGCACACAGAGAAAGACACACACACACACACACACACACACACACACACACACACACACACACACACAGACAGAGAAAGACACACACACACAGAGAAAAAAGACACACACACACAGATCTATTAACAGTAGATTGATATCTACCACACGCACTAATAGGGCTCTATGAAATCCGTTTAAATATTTTTTCACATTTTTTTTTTTCATTTTAATTTTTCTTGATTCCGTTTTTTCAATTTGACATTTTCTGGACTCCCTTTTTAATGGTAAAATGTATAAAAATCATGAAACATACAATTTTACATCCATGAACTGCACACACTCAGCCCAAACGTTCATATCTAGTTATCAAAAATGAACATAACTGCTTCAAATATTTAGTTTTGGGTATGGATGAGTGTAATTTACGTTGTAGAACAAAACGTAAAAGCATCGTCAAGTTATGTTTACCACAGGCTTTATTTCACTCATAAACCCCATAGGAAAATCGTGGCGTATTACTCTCCGGGTTCTGACCTCATAGACCCCCCCCCGTCTCTATTATGATGGTCAAGTGTCCAGCACTGTGGCGTCAGCACTGACCTTAGGAAGCTCCTGTTTGAGCGACTGCAGCACGTAGTACATGGAGCTCTTGCTGTTTTCTCTGGGAGTCACACAGACCACAGCCTCTCCGTGAACCGCGATATCGCCTGGCTTCACCCGCAGCTTTGTCGTACAGATGGAGTATCGCACCGTCTCTGCGTTCACCTGAACAGAACCGACAACAATACGACTCTATAAAGCTCTGCAGAGGAGGATCAGCACGTGTCATTTCAAATCAGTTTTAAATTCAGTCTGTCATTAACAGATACTTATGATCAATCTGCCGTTACCTCCAACCTCAGAAGACGAATCCGCTCCAGAGACAGCTTCACCAGGATTAAACAATTATCAGGCAGGAACACCTCCTCGATGTACTCGGAAATCTGACGGAAACCATCACGCAATTCACTGATTCATCTGAAGACACGGCATAATACACAAACATACTGCCTTCTAGTCTATCGTATGTGAACGTTTTCAAAACTGGTATTAGTGACATGCTCAAAGTTGCTTTATAATTTAGGTAAAAGGGATCCTACTTTTCCTGAAAGCCTTATAATGACTTTATAGTCCTCTCCTAAGTTTGGAGCAGTTTCTGTGACATTAAACACGAATGAAAGGCATTTTGATGCAGAACCCTGCCATTCAGACTCACTCAGATCAAAGGTTTTTCTGCATCCCTCCATTACAACAATCTGACATGCATTTCAATCACACTGAATATAAACCGAGAAATATCCCATGCTACAGGCCATCATTTGCCCACACTGCATTTAAAAAACAAATGCATTTTCTGAAGTAGAAGTGCTGTTTGTTTATGCAAAGAATTTCACGTCCACAATCCTGGGACATTCTGAGGGGTTGCCAGGGTGTTGCTAAGGGGTTGTTATAGTGTTTTGAGTGTATTTAATGCATTACTCTGCAGCTGGCATATTATGGGTGGTTGCCAGGGTGTTGCTAAGGGGTTGTTATAGTGTTTTGAGTGTATTTAATGCATTGTTCTGCAGCTGGCATATTATGGGTGGTTGCCAGGGCGGTGCTATGGGGTTGTTATAGTGTTTTGAGTGTATTTAATGCATTGTTCGGCAGCTGGCATATTATGGGTGGTTGCCAGGGCGTTGCTATGGGGTTGTTGGTGTTTTGAGTGTATTTAATGCATTACTCTGCAGCTGGCATATTATGGGTGGTTGCCAGGGTGTTGCTATGGGGTTGTTATAGTGTTTTGAGTGTATTTAATGCATTACTCTGCAGCTGGCATATTATGGGTGGTTGCCAGGGCGGTGCTATGGGGTTGTTATAGTGTTTTGAGTGTATTTAATGCATTGTTCTGCAGCTGGCATATTATGGGTGGTTGCCAGGGCGGTGCTATGGGGTTGTTATAGTGTTTTGAGTGTATTTAATGCATTACTCTGCAGCTGGCATATTATGGGTGTTGCCAGGGCAGTGCTATGGGGTTGTTATAGTGTTTTGAGTGTATTTAATGCATTGCAGCTGGCATCCTGTTGCTATGCAATTGTTATAGTGTTTTGAGTGTATTTAATGCATGCAGCTGGTAAATAGCATATTATGGGTGGTTGCCAGGGCGGTGCTATGGGGTTGTTATTGTTTTGAGTGTATTTGGCCAATGAAGTAATGATTGTTCGGCAGCTATATTATGGGTGGTTGCCATTGCTATTAGTGTATTTAATGCATTACTCTGCAGCTGGCATATTATGGGTGGTTGCCAGGGTTTGCTATTTGTTATAGTGTTTTGAGTGTATTTTCTAATGCAGCAGGGCATATTATGGGTGAAGGACGCTTGCCAGGGCGCCACTGCTATGGGGTTGTTATAGTGTTTTGAGTGTATTTAATGCATTGTTCTGCAGTGAGTGGTTGCTGGCATTGTTCTGCAGCTGGCATATTATGGGTGGTTGCCAGGGCGGTGCTATGGGGTTGTTATAGTGTTTTGAGTGTATTTAATGCATTGTTCTGCAGCTGGCATATTATGGGTGGTTGCCAGGGTGTTTCTATTTGTTATAGTGTTTTGAGTGTATTTAATGCATTGTTCTGCAGCTGGCATATTATGGGTGGTTGCCAAATTGTTATTGTGTTTTGAGTGTATTTAATGCATTACTCTGCAGCTGGCATATTATGGGTGGTTGCCAGGGCGGTGCTATGGGGTTGTTATAGTGTTTTGAGTGTATTTAATGCATTGTTCTGCAGCTGGCATGGTGTTTTGTCAAGTGAAGTGAGCCTATACACAACTTTTTTTCCTCTCAAAATGCAATTTTATACGAGTAGCGTTGTTTAACAATGCAGCAAACATGTGTAAATCGCTTGAAAACATACTTCAATGTCTTTAAAGCGTTAACAGATTTTGTATTTTGTTGAGTAGGCTTCATTTGGCCAAAATCTAGAAGTAATGATGCTGAATTGGCTATGACTAAGTGCAGTGGGTTAAGATACCAATCTCCAGTACTTTATTATTATTATTGGCAAAGAAACACTAGTTTTTTCTCCTGAAACCGGTATGGGAACGGTAATAATACAGAGGAACGCAGGAACAGAACCGATATCAAGCACTGGTTATGAGTGTTTTTAATGCATGGCTATGTGTGTTTGTAATGGAGGTTGCCAGGGCTTTGCTGAGGTGCTGTGAGTGTATTAAATGCACTTCTCTGCAGTTGGCATGTTCTGGGTGTTGCTAATTCAATGCACATCTAATTCAAATCGAGTGCATTTTAATTTCACTCCTGAACAATAGCAATACTAATGCAGCATTAATAATCATACTCCGCTCACCTCTCCCAGTAGAGTTTTCTCAATGCGTCCTTTCACCAGCCGAGCGAAGTCTGGGTCATCATCGATGTCCAGGTTGGCAGTAATGATGGGCGTACTGAGACACAGAGAGACTCGTTAGCAGTAAGAACTGCAGCCATTAATCACCCGTGAAGCATCACCAGCAGCAATCACGCCAACACTCCTCCACCGCCCGCGGCTTCTGCCTCTGATTGACAAATGAGTTTTCCTCCTTCAGGGGTCGAGATCAAACTCTCAGGAATCGATGGCACTTACGGTCACCTGCACGTCTATAACTTCACAGGGTCTTTTCTAGAGTCTACAAATCTATTTTCAGGTTTCATATTGCATGTGCATTTAAGCTCTAAAATGACTTGTTCTGCAAAAAAAACTCAAAAACATGACTATCTGACCTTCTGCATTGCAAAAAACATTTATTTTCATTAGAAAGAAACTTTTTCTGAATTGAGCCTTACTCTTAAAATTGCATTTAGCAACTTTTACCCACTGAGAAAGAATTTTTCAGCATGTGTAGTCTCACATTTTCTTAATTTTGTTAGATGCACTAAACACAGAATTGGTGTTCTTAGAAGCTTAAAAAAGTGATTTTGTGCATTCAAGTCCAAAATGACTTGTTTTGCAAAAAAGCTCAAAAACATATATCTGTCTTCTGCATTGCAAAAACATTTCATTTCATTAGAAAGAAACATTTTTCATGTAATTGAGCTTATCTTAAAATTGCATTTACACTTTTACCCACTGAGAAAAAGCTTTTCAGCATCTAAGGCCTGCATTCTTTTCATTTGCTTAGTTGCCAAACATACAATTGTGTTCGTAGAAGCTAAAAAAAGTGATTTTGTGCATTCAAGCTCTAAAATGATTTGTTTTGCAAAAAAGCTCAAAAACATGAATATCTGTCTTCTGCATTGCAAAAAACATTTCATTTCATTAGAAAGAAACATTTTTTCTGTAATGCACATGCTCAATGCAATATCTGTTTCAGGTTTTTCCCTCTGACAGGTCAGTTTCAGGTCTGTTTAAAGGATTTGAAGTTGGCTTATGGTTATGGGGTTATTATAAAATAACACTGCGGTGTTAACCGTGGTATATCACATGGTAATATCACAGTACTTTACCATACTTATGTACCATAGTATTTATATGGTACTCAAAGGTATATCAAAACATAGTGAAGAAATAAAGAATAGCAAACTCATTTTTTTTAAGTTATTATAAAATAAAAATATATTTACATATTTTTTAGATATGGACGGAATAAAGTAAAAAATATATAAATCAAATCATATTAATTATAATTTATCAATAAGTCTAACTATAAATTATTTATTTTAGATAAATAAAAAAAATATTATACAATTTTTAAAATCCACTATACTAATTTTCCAGGCTTGGAGTTTGTAAATATTATTAATCATGTTTATATATTATACTAAATGATTTAAAGTTATGTTCACTATAAAGAAATTCTACTCACATAAAAAAAAAAACTTTTCCAGTGTTCCTGTGGCTCAGTGGTAGAGCATTGCGTCAGCAGCACAAAGGTTGTGGGTTCGATTCCCAGGGAACACATGTACTGATAAAATATGTATAGCCTGAATGCACTGTAAGTCACTTTGGATAAACGCGTCTGCTAAATGCATAAATGTTTTCCAAGGCTGGAAAACATTCCCTGATATGTCCAGGTTTTCGAGGTATAACAGGGTTTATGAAGTCACCTGATGTTTTTGGATGCATTGATGATCTCTTTGATTCTCGGGACTCCCAGAGTGATGTTCATGGAAGCGACTCCAGCGAAGTGAAACGTCTTGAGGGTCATCTGAGTCCCCGGCTCCCCGATGCTCTGAGCACACAGAGCCCCGACGGCAGAGCCCGGCTCCATCTGCGCCCTGAGCGTCATACAAATCACATTAAAACCAGTTCTGTCTCTCAACAGCGGTTAAAAAAATCCAGCGTCCCGCCGGCAGGGACACCTAGTGGTGACGGGGTAAAGTCGTCAGACACAAAAACTCAAAAAACTAAAAGTTGAGCATGTCATATATCCACGGAAAGCTGAGATTCTTGTGATTTCAACTATGATAAACCATTTTAAGATACAATAAACACAGCATGTACAATCAGTGTCTTTATCAGACCACTTTGTTGTTGACATAATGCAGACATGCATGATAGTACAGACATGCATAGGAATAACACAGTAGGGATGCAATATAACACCAATATAAGAAAAAACCCACAAATTAAATAATGTACTATGTACAGAAATATAGGGAAAAAAATGTATTTAGATTATAAATATATATGTAATTTTAAAAGTGTACACATTTTGGATTCTATGTATAAATGTCACTATAATGTGTTTATGCTTCAGTTACTATGTGTCAGTAATTATTGACAGTGAATCTGGATGAGAAACTGAATAGCTCTAAGTGTAACCTTTCATTAGAGCCCAAAATGATGACTGTACATTAAAGCATTCAAGAATTACAGCATTGTGTGTGTCGTTGTTACAAAGCGTCGTTTGGAGTCTCCCAAGTGTACTTTTTTTGGAAGCGTCTAGACATAAAATTAGATAAACATGTGTAAAACACTAATTTTCTAATATATTGTGCGAAATTTGGCTTGGTAAGGCTTCATTCTGTGATCCCAATGTATTTTCCAGTTCATACCTCCCAGCTATAGTCATCTGCAGGCTTCTATTTACAAAAGAAATCTAGGCGGAATTATTTTTTTAGTGTGTTCAAAGTGCTATTACTCAATATCAGTAAGACTTACAGTGATTCTGTTGAGAAACAAACCTCAGAGTGTCACCTTTCAAAGGAGACCAACACCATGCATATCATCCAAATGGCCCAAGAACAGCATGCATTTACTTTGGGTATGCCTTTTTTAGGCGTTTTAGGCAAATTTGACAGGAGTCGTAAAGGGTTAAATCATCTCAGGATCTCATTGTAGCCATAGAAGTCATTGCATAAGCGTTGCACAACCAGAGAGAGCCTGACATGGTCAGTAATGGTCACAGCAGCAGATTACACACAGCTCGTAGATCAGCATCCCTCTACTGACCCGACAAGAGCAATTAGAGCTTGTGTACCACGGTGTTACCTCATATATTTGTCCCTGCAGGTTTCCAGAAACTTCTCTAACTGGGTCGGAGTGATTCTGTCCAGCTGGTACAGAACTTTAGGCTGTGATGAATGAGAAAGCAGGCCATGAGACACAAGCATATAAACACACTCATCTCAAGCTGAGCGCTCACCTCTGTCGTTCCGTTGTCGTTGATGCCGTACTTGTCACGAGTCTTTTTGATTTTCTCTGAAACTGTTTTGATGAACTTTCTGATTTCCTAGAATTGAACAGATTTGCAAAGCATTTAGAAGAACACAATGAACCCGTTATGCAATGCAGAGCTCATTAACTGCAGCAAAATCATTCATTAAAATAATTCAGCATTGCACTAAAATATTATTGGATTAATTTCACAGAATCAATGTCAAATATCACCTCAAAATCAAAAGAAAAACTTATTTTGAGAACTATTAGGATTTTATGCATTCAAAATCGAATTACTGTAACACAAAGAAAAATTAATTTCAATTTTTTTAAAATAGATCCAAATAATGTAGTATTTATTGCACAGACTGTGTTGTTACTGTTAACAAAAACCAAAACTTTTTTGCTAATTTAAATAAAATTTAAATAAAATAAATACTATTAGATGACTTAAACTATACACACGTTATTAGTAATGTTAATTAGAAATGTTGCTTTGGAAAATAACCAATTCAAGTTTTTTACACTAAACTGGATTGAAAAAACTAAACAAATGTATATGTATAAAAAAAAAAAAATTGGCAAAAGCACAAAAATAAGCAAAAAAAAAAAATATATAACAGTAAATGCTAATTCTAAAAATTAACAAATACTATTATTAGTATACAAATGATACAAATATAACACTGATTTATAATGATAAATACATAAAACAGTTTCTAGGCATGATTTTCATTAATGTATTACAGTAAAGAAAATATAATGAGAATAAAAGTAAAATATCTGAACAATCACAGTAATGAATGCATGGGGAAAATATGCTTTAATAATAAAATAAATGTATCATTTCTCTTTTGATTTAGGGTGCAATATGAGCCAAAAATGTCTTTGCCGCTGACATTCACCCAGTTATATAATACATTAGAGTGAATGAGGAACACAAATACATGTGTGCAGGATTAGTGTGTGTGGATCAGCTCCAGTAATTCATGCTGAAACAAACACACACCTGACTCGATCACACACGTCATGCGTGCTGTACTGTACCTGTAAGTATCTGTCACTGCCAGTGTCTGTCAACGCCTTCAAACGAAAGACCACATTAGATCAAATAACCCACACGGACACGTTTAAATCAGCATGGCCCTGGATGGTGGACGTTTAACTCATTAGCACTCAGCTTTATTTGAGAGATCCGTGTCTTCTCGTACCACATGTGTCGTTTAAACGCGTCAGCGTCGAATAAAGTAAAAGCACTCGTGTTTCTGAGAGATGAGCGTGTTTCGCTGCTTGGAAAGACAAGCACTCGTCTAAAGCGCTTTGATAAACTGAGCATTCAAAGAAGGACCGAATGCAATGGAAACAGAAATGTGTTTTCTTTGTATGTTCTGGACGTCCTGTTAGAGATCGTCACTCATCATGTTTGATAAATTGTTTCAATTTCCTACAGCTGTGGAGTTGAATCATACATTTGGGATGTGGGTAAAATCACAGCGGTGGAACAAACAAACCATGTTCATTTGGAGAAATATGTATTTTTTTGAGTTATTCAATGTAAAATGAGCGGCACTGTGTCTTTTTCTCGCTCTCATTTCTTCTGTGAAACACAAAAGATGTTTTCCATACATGCAAAGAAAGTGAAAGTGCCTCCAAAAATGACTAAAAGCATCATAACAGCCGTCCATATGACTCGTTTCAAGTCTTCTTAAGCAGTGCATCTCAATCTTTTTGACAATTTTAAGCAGATTATCTTTTTCTTACCTTTGACACTTTAGAAGAAGCGTTTACGTAATCCTATGAATGCACTTAAAAATACAGATTCGTTAATCAAAATCAAACCCAATCTTATTGTGAATCAGGTTTAATCGCTCTGTATTTGCATCCTAATTAACAAAACCCAGGAATCGTGAATTTAATCGCTTTCACACCCTACAAGAGAGCAAATATATATAAAAAAAAATTATTTTTAAATAACATTTATATAAATAATTAAAACATCATAAAGTCATTTTTAGGAGATAATTATTATTTTTACCCTCAAATTTTAATTTCTCAGCACTTTCTACATAATACGATATTTTAGAGTTTGACATAATTAGAAAAATCATCATAAAATGTCTCTTTTCCAGATCTAGAAATCACTCTTTTAAGATTTCTGGAGGATTATTATTATTACTATTATTATTAACTCACAAATTACAATGTTTCAGCACTTTCTATCACAAAAAAATATTTTAGTGCTTAATGAATAAGTATTTTTAGCGACATCATAATAATGTCATAATTTTAGAGAAAAGATTATATTCCTTATAAATATTGTCCATGACTTTTCCAGATCTATAAATCAAACTTTTACATTATGTCTAGGTTTTCCAAGGCTGTGGGAAGCAACAAATCTGTGTTGATACATTTTTGTTTTTAATTTAATTAAAAAAAGTAGTTTTAAATTATGTCAAAGCTTGTTTTCGTCTTATTTTAATCTTTTTAAACCGCCTCCTGCTTGAGAAATACCAATCTAAAGTCGATTTCAGCCTCGTAGCATCATATGACAGACTTGAATTTAATCATATGGACTATTTTAATTGTATTTTTTTAATAATGGAGCTTGACAGACCCTCGTCAGATCTCATTGCATGGAAAAGAGCAGCGTGAACATTCAGCTAAGCGTCTTCTTTTTGTGTTCCGCTGAAGAGATAATCAGGGTTTGGAACGACAAAAGAGCATCATCGTCTCACCTCCAGAAACGTGTCTCTACAACACAAGAAGTCTTTTCTCTTCATGATGGAGTCGGAGGTTAAGATCAGCTCGTTTCTGCTCAGCGCAGGTTCACCTGGACAGCCGTACACCGCCTGAGAAAACACAATAACAGCGTTGAAGAAGAGAAAACACTCTTCCACTCTCAGACTCACAGAGAGTGTTTCTATATCCCAGCATCCTCCAATCCATGTGACTCCACAGAGAGCCGTAATCAGGAAGTGAATGGAGACCAAATAAAGCAGCGGTGATTGTAACTGATGGGCAGCTAGTCTCTCATTTCACAAATGTCAGATCATATTTTAGCAGTCGTCGGCATGCTGGGATTGCTCACACACGAGCAGAACAAAGTGAGAAAAGTTTCTCTGAAGAAAACGATGAACAAAAACCATGATCAGAGAATTCAGGCCCTTTAACTTCCCTACAACTGTATAGCAAAAAACAACATACTTATGAAAACTTAAACGTCAATAATATATACATACATATATATATATATATTAGTGCTGTCAAACATTTGTGCACTGTGTATGTTTATTATGTATATATATATATATATATAAATACACACTCATACAGTATACATATTGAAAATATTTACATGTATATATTTATATTATATATAAATATCTTTAATATACAAATATATATTGTTTTCTTAAATATATACATGCATGTGTGTGTATTTATATATGCATAATAAATATGCACAGTACACACACACATATGTACACACAACTTGTATTTTGGATACAATTAATCGCGATTAATCGTTTGACAGCACTAATATATATATATATATATGTGTGTGTGTGTAATTTTATTGATTAAAAATTGAGAGATAAAGAGACCTTTTCCAATGCTTTGAAATATTCAATAAACCTTTAATTTTATTATACTAATATATTAAATTGTAAGTGTTATGAATTAATTTGATTATCACCATTTTGACGATAAAATTTGTATACGATCATAAAACACAGGATCCAAAAATATTAACAACAAACAATTTGTTGGAAAATAAAATGGTATTAATTATTGTTAAAATTGCAATCATGTATTAAATCCATTGGTTAGACATTCTTTTTATAATACATTTTTAAAAAGTATTTTTTTTTTTTATAATAAATATCGACTATATTTCACGAGGAATAGTTGAACCATAAAAAATAAAATGGTCATTTAAATTTGATCCGTTCCTCATTTTAAAGCAGCATACTATGAATTTTTAAAGTTTTATGAATTAAATTTAACAGATATGATTTTTGTTATTAAATTAAGACACTAGTATATATGATTAAACTATTAAAACAGGAAAAAAACACTTTTTTTTTTTAAATCGTCTAAGTGTTTCATAAGCAATAGCTGAACTATAAAAAATAAAATTGTCACTTTTTTTTGAATTGATCTGTTCTATGTACAAGGCATCATACAGCCATGTTCATATTGTGTGAAGATGAATTTAATAAAAGACGTTGGTGTATGTGTTTTGGACGATGCATGTGTTGTACCAGACCTAACGGGGTTTAACCAACCCCAGAGACGTACTCTGATGTTGTCGAGGACTCGTTTGAACTCCAGCGGTTCGTCTTTTCCCTCCATGACCGCCGGGTCGAGTCCGTCTCCGCCGTAGATGAACTGAATGACGTCACCGGTGGAGCTGCGCACCGTCAGATCGTACTGAGAGCACAAGTCCTCCAGAGACTTCACCAGACGCCTCTGAACCACACAAACACCGCTCATTAGTTCATTACTGACGGCACAGCTCAATAGAAGAGGCTTCTGTAACGCTGTAAAGCTACTGTATCATCTTTGATGAGCTTTCGTTTGCCAGTCGCACACAATCTACTCCATGCCTTCTACGTTTATGTTACAAGCATCAAAATCCCATCATATAAATATCAGCATCTGCGACAAATTGCATATATGTGACGCTGGAGCACAAAACCAGTCATAAGTCGCTGGGATATATTTGTAGCAATAGCCCAAAATACACTGTATGGGTCAAAATTATAAATTTTTATTTTATGCCAAAAATCATTAGGATATTACGATCATGTTCTATGAAGATATTTTGTATTTTTTTACCGTAAATATTAAAACTTAATTTTTGATTATTAATATGCATTGCTAAGTACTTAATTTGAACAACTTTAAAGATGATTTTCTCAATATTTAGATTTTTTTGCACCCTCAGATTTACAAATATTGTCCAAACCACACATCAATGGAAATATTATGTTATTCAGCTTTCAGACTGAAGTATAAATCTCAATTTTGAAAAACTGACTAAGACTGGTTTTGTGGTCCATGGTCACATTATTGCTCAGTTTGAGCCTCTGAATAAAATCAAGCTGTTTTTTCTCCATATTCATATTCAAGAGCCAGAAATGGATCAAACATGACACTTACGCAAACTTTCAATAAACTTCCATTTCCAAAAACACTTGTTTTGGACTATTATCATTTCACATGTCAGGCTTTACAGAGTTAATACAAGCTAGAATGTAAGAAGTTTGCATGCATGCATAAATGTGATACTTGTACTAATGGCATCATGATACAGGAGGTAAACAGAGGCGCATCTGCTGTCGGACCTGCATGTATCCGGTCTCTGCTGTTTTCACGGCGGTGTCGACCAGACCTTCTCTACCAGCCATAGTGTGGAAGAAGAACTCGGTGGGGGTCAGACCAGAATAAAAGCTGTCTGCCACAAAGCCCTTCGGCAGCAGGGAGCTGAAACATCACACAAACATGATGCTTTTATTCCACACAGCCTCTGGTTTAACCTCAGATCACTTTTAAAGCTTTGAAGCCTTTCCTCAAACACCAAAAGAATTGTAAAGCATGCTAAAACATTCATCACGTCTTTGTGACAAAACGTGCACAAACCATGGACTAGCTAATGCAAAAATTGCTAGCAGTCAATTAAATAAGAGATGCATGTAATATTTCTAGCAAATATATTTTTCAAAATTTGAAAAAACGAATTAAACCCTACTCAATAAAAAGTGCAGAGCTACTGTAATCTCTCCTGTGCATCTTTTTAATAAAAGCATGTATTTGAAATCATCCCAGCAGACAGGACAAAAGCTGCTGTAGTTGAGGAATCAGTCATGCATACAGAAAGAAAGAAAGAGATAAACAAAAGGAAAGATGCAGACTCGAGTGGTTATTCTTACTTTGCAGTGTTTTTCAAAGTGAGGCAGAGAACGGTTCTCAAACCCATCGGGAACACGAGAGCCGCTGATGGCCTGCTGCCCGACGCACGCGATCATCTGAGAGATGTTAATGAATGAACCTGGAGATGATTTCAGAATCACGTGTTAATCATCTGTGACTCACAGCCTTAATGAATGAGTGATTAGTGAGAGAAATCATGATTTGTCAGAGTAACTGTATAGACTCTCAATGAGGGAGAGTTCATGGTCAGTTCACTCGTCGCATTTTTGGTAATAAACTTATAAAAAAATGCATATAATACATAAATATTAATATAAAAATATATTGTATAAAGTCATATCTAACACATACTTGTTTAGTATTTTATAGTGACCCTCTCTATGAAATCTAGGCTAAATCTTGAAATCTAATTATGAGATAACAAGCATCAAAGTCTGACTTCAACCATTAATTTCAATATTTGACAAGGCTTTAATATTAAAGATATCAAGGTTACATTTTCACAGAATGGTTTTTATCTTATGAAGGATGATTTTATGTAAATCACACACACAAAAAAAGACTTTAGCGGGGTTTTCACATCCAGGGTCATATATAAACATACGCTATTTTACATGACTAATACTAAACAAAATATCTATAAATTATATTTTTAATACAATTCATATTTTCAATTTTAATATAAACTTTTAAATTACTAACTAGTACTATTAAATAATACAATTAATGAATTAAAGTAATAAAATATATATATATTTTTAATTTACATAAAAAAACGCTTAATGTATCAATATTTTCATTTTATAAAATTACTACATGACGCAAAAAAAATCTGACAAACACTAAAGCCTTAAGAAAGGTAAACACATTACATGGACCACATCTGTCCATTGGGATTAAAATGAAATCTGTATTCTACTCGGGTCCATTTGTGAGGTTCTGCTGGTACCTTTAGATCCACACAGAGCCATGATCAGTGGACTGTTGCTTTTGTCCAGCTCTCTCAAACACGCACTGCCAGCGTGATCTCTGATGACGGACAGCTCCTTCAGGATCAACGCCTGGTGTGAACACACATTTAAATAAACGCTTCTTAGCAATCATCATTACATTACTCAATACATTTATTATAAATAAAAACATCATATATGACCCTGGACCACAAAAGCACTGGTAAATCTGTAGCAATAGCCAAAAATACATTGTATGGGTCAACATTATCCTTTTCTTTTATGCTAAAAATCATTAGGATATTAAGTGAATATTTATTTGCACTGACGTACAAATATATATGTATATTTATAATTAATATAATCCATAGGCTATTAATAGTGGTAAATACAGACTAAGTTTTGTTTGTGCATGTAAAATGTTAGTAATTTCAACCCCAAATAATGTAAACATTCTACAGTAAAACATGTTACTTGGTTGATTATAAGTTACTTTAGTTCTATAGGTTACTTTAGTTCTATAGGTTACTTTAGTGCTATAGGTTACTTTAGTTCTATAGGTTACTTTAGTGCTATAGGTTACTTTAGTGCTATAGGTTACTTTAGTTCTATAGGTTACTATTTATAGGTTACTTTAGTTATAGGTTACTTTAGTTCTATAGCTATATAGGTTACTTTAGCTTCTATAGGTTACTTTAGTTCTATAGCTTTATTTAGGGTTACTTTAGCTATATTAGGTTACTTTAGTTCTTCTATAGGTTACTTTAGCTATTTAGGTTACTTTATAGGTTACTTTAGGTTACTTCTATAGGTTACTTTAGTTCTATAGGTTACTTTAGCTATTTAGGTTACTTTAGTTCTAGTTCTATTCTATAGGTTACTTTAGTTCTATTTAGGTTACTTTAGTTCTATAGGTTACTTTAGCTATTTAGGTTACTTTAGTATTTAGTTACTTTATAGGTTACTTTAGCTCTATAGGTTACTTTAGTTATATAGGTTACTTTAGCTATAGGTTACTTTAGGTTACTTTAGTTCTATAGGTTACTTTAGTTCTATAGGTTACTTTAGCTATATAGGTTACTTTAGCTATTTAGGTTACTTTAGTTCTATAGGTTACTTTAGCTCTATAGGTTACTTTAGTTCTATAGGTTACTTTAGCTATTTAGGTTACTTTAGTTCTATAGGTTACTTTAGTTCTATAGGTTACTTTAGTTCTATAGGTTACTTTAGCTATTTAGGTTACTTTAGCTATTTAGGTTACTTTAGTTCTATAGGTTACTTTAGTTCTATAGGTTACTTTAGTTCTATAGGTTACTTTAGTTCTATAGGTTACTTTAGTTCTATAGGTTACTTTAGCTATTTAGGTTACTTTAGTTCTATAGGTTACTTTAGCTCTATAGGTTACTTTAGTTCTATAGGCTACTTTAGCTCTATAGGTTACTTTAGTTCTATAGGTTACTTTAGTTCTATAGGTTACTTTAGCTATTTAGGTTACTTTAGTTCTATTTAGGTTACTTTAGCTATTTAGGTTACTTTAGCTATTTAGGTTACTTTAGCTTCTATAGGTTACTTTAGTTCTATAGGTTACTTTAGCTATTTAGGTTACTTTAGCTATTTAGGTTACTTTAGTTCTATAGGATACTTTAGTTCTATAGGTTACTTTAGTTCTATTTAGGTTACTTTAGCTATTTAGGTTACTTTAGCTATTTAGGTTACTTTAGCTATTTAGGTTACTTTAGCTCTATAGGTTACTTTAGTTCTATAGGCTACTTTAGCTATTTAGGTTACTTTAGCTATTTAGGTTACTTTAGCTCTATAGGTTACTTTAGCTCTATAGGTTACTTTAGTTCTATAGGTTACTTTAACTATTTAGGTTACTTTAGCTATTTAGGTTACTTTAGCTATTTAGGTTACTTTAGTTCTATAGGTTACTTTAGTTCTATATGTTACTTTAGTTCTATATGTTACTTTAGCTATTTAGGTTACTTTAGTTCTATAGGTTACTTTAGTTCTATAGGTTACTTTAGCTATTTAGGTTACTTTAGTTCTATAGGTTACTTTAGCTATTTAGGTTACTTTAGTTCTATAGGTTACTTTAGCTATTTAGGTTACTTTAGTTCTATAGGTTACTTTAGTTCTATAGGTTACTGTAGTTCTATAGGTTACTTTAGTTCTATAGGTTACTTTAGTTCTATAGGTTACTTTAGCTATTTAGCTTTAAATGTGTATATATATATAGTATTTATAGAGTTTTAACTACTTTTTCTTTGGATAAAAGCGTCTGCTAAATGACTAAAAAAAAAAAAGTACAGTAACAGAATAATTACATCATGTAACTATGTCAACAGTTAATTTTTGATTACTAATATGTATTGCTAAGAGCTTCATTTGGACAACCCTCAACTCATCAGGGTACCTTGTATAACAGATTAGGTTGGCCTTCTGTCTATTAGGAGAAACAATGCATTGTTTATAAAGCCATCCTGCCTTCATATCTTTGCTGTCTTGTAAAAAAAGAATATTGTCGAAGAATATTTTCTTTCGTTGGCAAAATTGTTATACTCTGTTCGGTTTGTTCGATCTGAATAAGGTCAGGAGGCTTATGTATGCAGCTCCGTCTGACTGAATCTCCTTCAATCGATCATTTTAAAACAGTTATTCAGCAAATGGAAGATGAGTCGTGATATGTAATTGTTTTTAGTTAGTTTGTTTGTGTAAATCTGTGTTGAAACTGATTGTATTGCTGCCCATTTTGTCCAGGACACTCTTGTGAAAGAGAGAGTCCTTTCTGGTTAAAAAAAATACAAATAAAAACTTTAAAGATGATTTCCTTAATATTTAGATTTTTTGGCACCATCAGATTTCAGATTTTCAAAAAGTTGTATCTCAGCCAAATATTGTCCGATCATAACAAACCATACAGATAAAGATTATTTATTCAGCTGATGTATAAATCTTTTGGACTGGTTTTGTGGTCCAGGGTCACATATATTACAAAAACAAAATTATACAGAATTTTAAATAGGGTTGCAAAAAGTTGGAAAATCTCCAGTAAATTTCGGAAACTTTCCAGACATTTTTGGAAGCTTTCCGGGATATTTTGAAAGTTTACGGAATTTTCCACCCCTTTACAAACCCTAATTATACAAATACATTTCTCATTAATTGCATTATTGATTAAAAATAACGAGTGACTCATTTCCTCTCTCTCACCTCCAGCGTTTCCTCTGCGGAGCAGCCCGGCTGCTGCTGTAACCGGCCCGTCCTCAGGGCTTCGATATACTCGTCACACTTCTTATAGCCAGCGTCCAGTAGTTCTTGTTTGGCCTTCAAGAGTCCCTGCCCAGGCGTCACATCTCCGATCCCGATGGAGAAACCTCGATTCGCTTCAACACAGGAGTCACAAAAACATCATGTCGTGATGACTTTAACCAGACGAATGAATCATACCTAACACACACACAGAGAGAGACTCACACACGTACACTCACGCGCGCACACACACTCTCACGCGCGCACACACACTCTCACGCGCACACACACTCTCACGCGCGCACACACACTCTCACGCGCGCACACACACACTCACGCGCGCACACACACTCTCACGCGCGCACACACACACTCACGCACGCACGCACACACTCGCGCACGCACGCACACACACACTCACGCGCGCACGCACACACACACACACACACACTCACAGAGAGACTCACACACACACACACACACACACAGACACAGACACACACACACACACTCACAGAGAGAGACTCACACACACTCTCACGTGCACACACACACACACACACACACTCACAGAGAGACTCACACACACGTGCACACACTCTCACACACACACACACACACTCTCTCTCGCACACACACACACACACACACACACACACACTCAGAGAGAGAGAAACACACACACACACACACACACAGAGAGACACACACACTCTCACACACACACACACAGACACACACACACACACACACACACACACACACACACTCTCTCTCGCACACACACACACACTCACACAGAGGCACACACACACACACTCTCACACACACACACACACACACACACACAGAGAGAGACTCACACACACACACACACACACACACACACACACACAGAGGCACACACACACACTCTCACACACACAGATCTCACACACACTCTCTCGCACACACACTCTCACACACACAGACACACACACACAGAGGCACACACACACACTCTCACACACACTCTCTCGCACACACACTCTCACACACACACACACACACACAGAGGCACGCACACACACTCTCACTCTCACTCACACACACACACTCACACAGGTAAACAGGAGCCAGACGGGCGAGACGTGACATGGCATCTGCGGCCTCCTCCTGACCCCAGTCTCGCAGCAGGATGTAGAAGATGTTATTCTTGGATCCGGATCCCAGAGTTCCTTTATCCAAGCTGCCGCACATCAGCTCGCTGTTCTGGATCACCACAACTGCACGAAAACACACGGGACACACATGAACTTCACATTTCTGTGAGATCTGAACAGTTTTAATTAAAGTTCACTTAAACTTTTTTTTTTATGTACATTTTCACAATTCAGGTTTTTTTCTGCATTCTGTTTTTCCACTGATTTAATTTGCATTAAATTTGTTTGCTCTGTTTTTTTTCCTGTTTAATGTTTCTAAATTCAGTATTTTTCCTGATTAATTTTTATGTTTTTTTTTTCAGTTTAATTTGTCTGCACTCTGTTTTAAAGGTAAATGAATATTTAGAGATTAAAAAGCAAGTCTAATTAGTTTAAATCACATATACAATTTTACCATAATTTATTATAAGTTTTACAAAAAGTACATTTTTCGGGCCCTGTGAAATTAGGTTTATTTTTTCCCAAATACTTTTAAATTTATCTTTATTTATTTATTCTGTGATGCCGTTTTCATTTTTTCTGGATTAATGATTTAACAAATTTATTATAACATTTACATTTATGCATTTAGCAGACTTACAGTGCATTCAGGCTGTACATTTGTTTTTTATCAGTATGTGTAATATAAAAAAAGGATGGCATAAAACATAAAAAATACAATGAATCTCTTAAAATATCAAATTCAAATTTTTCTTTTTTTGGACCAAATAAAGCATTAGAACAACATACTGTTAAAATTCAAACATGGAAGATGAACTGTGTGAAATAAATTAATATAGTAATATATTTCTGTCAAAATTATGTCAAGTTAAACCGAATGTTTATTTTGGCTTTTGCCAACATTGCTTCATTCCATAACATTCTGTGTTATGCAGTAAATTCTATTTTCATGCTTGGACTCCGTGATTCGGTCCAGGTTTACCACGC
>CM049883.1:1380575-1405575 GCA_027474115.1 Schizopygopsis malacanthus
TAAATTAGACTGCTGTAAAAATGTATCTGATAAATATATATTTTTTTTTATTTTGGTTTTGATCAGGACTGAGGTTGATTAACAGATTTATGCAAAAAAAAAAATGGTAAAAAAATATTTATCAGATACATTTTTACAGCAGTTAATTTAGTGGATGTTTTCATCCCGAACATAACGAAAGGGTAGTGAATTTGAACAAAGGGTTAATCATGGTTTCTACTCCAATTAGTTGAAATGTAAAGATTTAAACACTGGCTGTAATAAAACTAGCTTTTTTGTGCAAACACACATTAAATATTGAACACATCACCAACCGGCGAAGTAAAATAATGAACACGTCATATACAGTGAATGTCTAGAGTTGCTTTTTTTTGTTGACTATCCAGTTTATGAACACTGAAAGTGTTAAGTGACTTTTCATAAGCGGTTTAATAATCAATTTCAGGATTTAAGAATCAATATCGGTTCATCAAAAAAAATCCTGATTAAAAACAATATTGCAATGCACTTTGTCTTTAACGTAATTCCATATAATCACATAAAAAGCCCAGTTTTTTTGAGCAAATGAGAAATAACTCACGATATGAGCCATGATGCTGAGCTTGTGCAGAGACGGCTGCCGGTTGAAGAGGACGATATCGCCATCAATCATGTGTCTCTCAACCACGTCACCGTACTTCAGCTCCTGAGCCATCTTCTCCCGGTTACCGTACTTCAGAAACCTGAACCATTCACATGATTAACACATGAAATCTTCCTTCACTCAACCTCAAGTCTTACCGGATCTGCGTGACTTTCCTTCTTTACGGACAAGGAGACGTTTTAAAGAATGATACCATCAAGCATTCGCTATAATCCTAGATCCTGAAGATGCATCACTAATTAAATTCATGATCTATTTTAAAATTTGACAACCCTCAGCGGTCATTGTTTGGAAAAGAGCAACATTAGCATTAGGGCTGGGCGATATGATGATATATATCGGATGGACGAAATAAAAAGTCTATTGTTTCATATTATGTTCTATCGTTTAATTCGTGGTGTCGCAAAATACATTGTTTACGGTAAAACCTTTTCATCATTTGAGTGACTGCGATCTTTATTCGCCGCCCACCACGGGACGTGAAGAGGAGACAGAACGACCAGCCAGGACAAAACCAGGAGCTCGTTACTAAACGAGGACTACATCTGTAGCATGGTCACGTGTTTGTAAGCACTGCAGTTTTAAAACAACTGATTTTAAGCCGTTGAAACTCAAACAGCAGCGCTATATGTGTGCGCCGTCTCTTTCTGTGTGAGGAGCGCCTTTTCTTTTTCACCGACTTTGAACAATTACATAAACACACTTAAATACGTCAGAATCCCCTTCTTTGCAAGTATCCTCGTTAACACAGCGATTTAGGTCTTAAGAGAGTAAACGACAGAAAGCGAAAACACAATGTAACAGTGTATTAGATCCAGACTTCGGTCTTAAAGGGGAAGCGTTCCAATATTGATCCAGACTTCGCTCTTAAAGGGGAAGCGTTCCAATATTGATCCGGACTTCGCTCTTAAAGGGGAAGCGTTCCAATATTGATCCGGACTTCGCTCTTAAAGGGGAAGCGTTCCAATATTGATCCGGACTTTGCTCTTAAAGGGGAAGCGTTCCAATATTGATCCGGACTTTGCTCTTAAAGGGGAAGCGTTCCAATATTGATCCGGACTTTGCTCTTAAAGGGGAAGCGTTCCAATATTGATCCGGACTTTGCTCTTAAAGGGGAAGCGTTCCAATATTAATCCGGACTTCGCTCTTAAAGGGGAAGCGTTCCAAAATTGATCCGGACTTTGCTCTTAAAGGGGAAGCGTTCCAATATTGATCCGGACTTCGCTCTTAAAGGGGAAGCGTTCCAATATCGATCCGGACTTCGCTCTTAAAGGGGAAGCGTTCCAAAATTGATCCGGACTTCGCTCTTAAAGGGGAAGCGTTCCAATATTGATCCAGACTTCGCTCTTAAAGGGGAAGCGTTCCAATATTCGTTCGTGTTAATCACAACACACTGCTAGAACATCTCTCGCTGCTCGACTAAATCACATCTGTAACTTTTTAATCAGAATAAATAACAATAATAATTATATATTTATAATATGTATAGAATCTATACATAATACACGTGTTAATTATATCTATCATAGATATATATATATATATATAATTAACACAGTGAAGACTAAATAATTTACACAATGTATGTATTGTTACTTATTTACTGTAGTTTTTTCCCCATTGCTTGCAATTAGTTTCTTATCCTTATTTCATCGCTGACTGTTTATTTATCTTCAGTGAGGTTGAGTTTCTCTCTTTAGGCTTGTATTAGTTTGATATTGGTGACAAGGATTATACAAATTATATAGTATTAAAGATTTTTATATAATAAAAAATAAATCACTCTATCGTGATATATATTGTTATCGTGATATAAGATTTTGGTCATATCGCCCACCCTAATTAGCATTCAGCTAAACATCTGGCTCCACAGAAGAAAAATAAAGTCAAACTGGTTTGCCATGACACGAGGGAGAGTAAATGATCACAGAATCTGCATTTTTGAACCGAGTAAAAGGGGAAGATGGAGAAGTGTGTATTTGACCTCTTCATCTGCATGTGTCTCTGCTGAATAAAATTAGCTCCTGGGTGATCTTCAGGACCGTTACGCACCAGCTTCCTCATCAGCTCAATGTTGGCTTTATTCACCTGAGAGAAAACACATACAACACTGCTTCATTACAGCTCGTTTATACCATGTGTTAATTAAAGTTAACAAAAACATTTCCATTTGATTACATTTTAAAGGAGTGCTTTACGCCTTTATTTGATACATATATATTCATGATATACAGAAAAATGTAATTAAAAACGACAACAGAACTTCTGAAAAATAAAATTTCATAGGGGCCTATTATTGGCTGTATGTAAATAAATTAATGAATAAAAATGTAAATAAATTAAATTTAGTATTTTTAACAATTAAACCATTAATTATTCAAAATCTAGACAAATTAAAATCAGATAGCATTATATTTTCTGAAAAATAAAACCAAAATAAATATAAATAAATAATAAATAAAAGTTTTAACATACGCTATTTTCATTTAAACCAATTAATTAAACCATTAATTATTAAAACTGTTGAAAAATGCAAATAAAAAAATATATATTAAATAATAATAAATAATTAATAAAACATTTACATGAAAATGCAATTTTGGTCAGACTATTAATAAATAGTGTTAAACTATATGTGACCCTGGAGCACGAAATCAGTCTTAAGTCTCTGAGGTATATTTGTAGAAATAGCCAAAAATACATTGTATGGTTAAAAATTATCAATTTTTCTCTTATGCCAAAAATTAATTATGATATTAGGCAAGGCAAGTTTATTTATATATCACATTTCATACACAGTGCTAATTCAGGGTTAGGTATTAGGTTTACTTCATTAAGTAAAGATCATGTTCCATGAAGATATTTAGTAAATCTCCTACTGTAAATTTATCAAAAATTATTTTTTGATTATTAATATGCATTGCTAAGAACTCCATTTGAACAACTTTAAAGGATATTTTCTCAAGATTTAGATTTTTTTGCACCCTCAGATTCCAGATTTTACAAATAGTTGTATCTCAGCCAAATATCGTCCTATCATAAACCATACATCAATGGAAATATTATTTATTCAGCTTTCAGATGATGTACCAGATGCGAAATCGAGTCACAAATGTGGTCCAGAGTCACAAATGAGACATGAGCTCAATTAACTACACATGCTTTTTGTTTTTATTTATTTTACTGGACTCCAGAAAACTGAATTAGGGAAAACATAGAACAGATTTTATAGGGCCCCACATGAAGTAAACATTATTTAGCCAGCTAGTAAAACTAAGTAGTTGTGCCGATCCACAACACGTTTCCGCAGTAACGCTGCTCTGACCTTCTCCGGGTAGGTGAGGATTTTGGCGACGTGCACCGGTACAGCGACCTCATCGATCCTCAAGTTCGGATCGGGAGAGATGACCGTTCTTCCTGAGAAGTCCACTCTCTTTCCAGACAGGTTACCACGAAACCGCCCTGAAAACAGCAAAACAAGGCAAGCTGATGAACCTGGAGGCATCTAATGGAGGTTCAGCACCGCGCTTGAGCTCTCAGCAGCTCGTACCCTGTTTTCCCTTGAGCCTTTGCACAAAGCCACGCGTCCATTTCTTGGGTGCCATATTGAGCGGGATGCCCGACAGCTCGCTGTTGATGTAGAGAGCGCACTGGAGCTGCAGAAAGTCCCAGTCCTCCATGATCATCTGTGTTTTTGCTCCTGACATACGGTGCTGCGGGTGAACACAGACAATCACGCCACAACTTACTTACACATGCATGTAGGCCTGTCGCGATAGTCGATATATCGACTTATCGCACGATATATGGATATGAGCGCGATCATTTTTGGTGCCGCGATATATTGCGACTGATCATTTTTTTATAATTAAAAATAATGATTATATTAATTTTTACATAAAAATGAATATCACCAACATTTTAGTCGATCGCTCTACCTCCATCATCTCGTCTGCTCTCTGTGGCGGAGGCGGGGCTTAGGCAGCGTCTCCCCCACACACACGCACACACGCACACACACACGCACACGCACACACACACGACACGCACACAGAGCGGACAGCGACAGGTGAAGAGAAGGCGTGAACCCACTGCGTTATAAAGTGTTTCGGGACAACTACAGCCAGTTAGGAAGAACAAGTCCCAATGGACTTGGTTTCAAAGCCGCAATCTTCAGCTCCGGTGTGGGAACATTTTGGCTTTAAGCCGAATGAGAGAGGAGAGACAATTAACGTGAATGAGCCGGTATGTCGACTTTGTTTAAAAACAGTGGCAACGAAAAGAGGCAACACAACTAACCTAAAATCTCACTTAAGACATAACCATCCCACCCAGTTTTTCAATCTGGCAACAACAACCGCAGCTGGAGCTGGAGAGGGGTCTTCCAGACAGTTATCTGTTACAGATGCCTTTTCCCGACAGTGTAAATATAAACGTGACAGCGCGAAATGGCGCACACTCACAGATAGCGTAACTCGCTATATAGCCAAAGAGATGCAGCCATTAAACACGGTCGAAAAACCAGCTTTTAAAAATATGCTGCAAACTTTTTTATTCTTAAGAATAAAATGTTCTTTGTCTTTGAAAGAGTGCACTTGCATTATTATGCTATTATATTGTCATACTGTAATTATATAATCAGTGAAATAAAATTGTCTTAAAATGACAATAATATCGTTTATCGCAATTAATTTTGGTGCAATATATCGCACAACAAAAAGTAGTTATCGCGACAGCCCTACATGCATGCAGTGAGAAACAAACAAACCTATAAAGCTACCGTTTCATATTAAACATGCACAGCCCTCTAAATCATCAACAAGATCACAACTATGCATACAATCTACTAGTCGCCTGATTGATAGTTAAGAGGTTTTATCTAGTATAAACATCCACCTTCAGCTACTGCTTCAGCGTCTTTCTGCTGTCAAATCTTGACTGGCCGTCCATATTATATATATCAGCATCTGCACCAAATTGCATATTTTTACTCATTTTGAGTCACTATATAAATAATTTTGTCTAAAACTGTTGAAACAAAATGCAGGTTTTTCTTACTATTATTTCACCTGTCAGGCTTTACAGGGTTAATAACCTCCTGATTGGCCAAACAAGACATTGGGCGGTCAAATATTTACATATAATGGCAATGCAAATTTCCTTAGTCTCTTGTTTTCATAATAATTTGTTGCATTTATATAGCGCTTTTCTGGGTACTCGCTTTACATTTATGCATTTAGCAGATGTTTTATCCAAAGCGACTTACAGTGCATTCAGGTTATACATTTATTGTTATATGTTCAAAGCTTTATCATTCACTAAATTTGTTTTAGATGACGAAAATTACACCTGTATTCAATAGCATTAAAAAATTGTATTTAATTATATTTTTAACTGTGTTGGATACTTGCATGATCATTTGATCTGAATAATTTAATTACTTAGCAGGTGCTTTTATCCAAAGCGATGCCTTTATTTAACTAAAAATGGATGGAAAAGTACATTGAAACACTTATCACAAATGCATCCACTTTAATGACTAATAAAGCTTCGCACAGTAGATCTGCAACAACTAAATGATTAAAATCAACGATCGACAGCTAACTTGATTATTGATTAATAATTGCATCAACACACTGCTCATGAAAACATCACTTTAAAGAAGTGAATATCTCATTTATATTGAAAAGACACATTAATCCATCCATGTTAGTTGCAACCTGGATTGTTGAACACTGCAGCTTGGCGTCTCAAACGAATCGAATCATGTGATTACCTTCTTGATGACATCATTGAGGAAGATGATTTCCGTTAACTTCATGGTCAGGTCATCCTCGTTAGTGCCTGATTTGAGGTCGCTGACGACGGAGGGCCGTATGCAGAGCGGCGGCACTAACAGACGTGTCAGGATGAGGTCCGCGGGTTTCCCCGACTCTGCATTCATCAGCAGAAGAGGAACGTCCTCGTTAGGAATCCTCCGGAAAAGGTTCAAGGCGACCAGAGGATTGAGGTTTTCCTGGATGACAAGGGAAGAGGAGAGTTATAGCAGATAGTGGTGAGTGATTAAACAACACTGGTGAAATGTAATAGACACTATTATCATCAGCATCCTCTGATTGGTGGATATTAACCTGTGCTCTGTTCAGTAGTGGCTCCACTTCTTTATTGTGCTCGATGGCGATATCAAACGACTGGAGGAAATCAGACACCATGGGATCGATGACCTTCTTTGTGGTCTTGTACTTCTCATGAATGATCTTCAGCAAGCCACATTTCTTTACAGGGCCTAGAGAGACATGAGCCACTTACTAACTCAAGCTAGGGGTGTGCGATATTGAAATAAAATGATATCTCGATATTTTGCAGAGTGTGATATCGTGCTGATATCTGAATACCGTGCACTGCTGCAGTTTATGATATTCTTCATATTCTGTGTGCTCAGTTCACATCAGTGATTAATCTTTTCATTTAAGTTTAAATAGATTTTTACCTTTAATAAAGCTTTTTTTTCTAAAAGTGTACATCTTTTGAGTCAAATTGTAACTTTTAATCAGTCAATTAAGATCACACACATTTAGGCAGTTATCAAACAAATGAAACCAGTATTATAAAAATTAATCTTTGTATCTGAAGTGCATTTAGATGTATTTACACACTGTTTAATGCAGCTCAGATGGGACATGGAGTGCTTTAAACAGTTACAAATGCATCATTTTTTGACATTTTAAACATAAAATATTGAATACTGATATTTAAAATTATTTTAAAAACGAAAATAAACTTAAATGTGAAATTAAATCACCAGTAGGTAGCGGAAAGTCACTGGTAATAAGTGAGTCACTGCGATTGAACCGAATCATTCATTTAGCAAGTGAGTCATTGCGACTGAACCGAATCATTTAAACGATTCATTCATTTAGCAAGTGAGTCACTGCGACTGAACCGAATCATTCATTTAGCAAGTGAGTCACTGCGACTGAACCGAATCATAAGTGAGTCACTGCGACTGAACCGAATCATTTAAACGATCAATTCATTTAACAAGCGAGTCACTGCGACTGAACCGAATCATTTAAACGATCAATTCATTTAACAAGCGAGTCACTGCGACTGAACCGAATCATTTAAACGATCAATTCATTTAACAAGCGAGTCACTGCGACTGAACCGAATCATTTAAACGATCAATTCGTTTAACAAGCGAGTCACTGCGACTGAACCGAATCATTTAAACGATCAATTCGTTTAACAAGCGAGTCACTGCGACTGAACCGAATCATTTAAACGATCAATTCGTTTAACAAGCGAGTCACTGCGACTGAACCGAATCATTTAAACGATCAATTCGTTTAACAAGTGAGTCACTGCGACTGAACCGAATCATTTAAACGATCAATTCGTTTAACAAGCGAGTCACTGCGACTGAACCGAATCATTTAAACGATCAATTCGTTTAACAAGCGAGTCACTGCGACTGAACCGAATCATTTAAACGATCAATTCGTTTAACAAGCGAGTCACTGGGACTGAACCGAATCATTTAAACGATCAATTCGTTTAACAAGCGAGTCACTGCGACTGAACCGAATCATTTAAACGATCAATTCGTTTAACAAGCGAGTCACTGCGACTGAACCGAATCATAAGTGAGTCACTGCGACTGAACCGAATCATTTAAACGATCAATTAATTTAACAAGCGAGTCACTGCGACTGAACCAAATCATTTAAACGATCAATTCATTTAACAAGTGAGTCACTGCGACTGAACCGAATCATAAGTGAGTCACTGCGACTGAACCGAATCATTTAAACGATCAATTAATTTAACAAGCGAGTCACTGCGACTGAACCGAATCATTTAAACGATTCATTCATTTAACAAGTGAGTCACTGCGACTGAACCGAATCATTTAAACGATCAAATCATTTAACAAGCGAGTCACTGCGACTGAACCGAATCATTTAAACGATTCATTCATTTAACAAGTGAGTCACTGCGACTGAACCGAATCATTTAAACGATTCATTCATTTAACAAGTGAGTCACTGCGACTGAACCGAATCATTTAAACGATTCATTCATTTAACAAGCGAGTCACTGCGACTGAACCGAATCATTTAAACGATTCAATTCATTTAACAATCATTTAAACGTCAATTCGAGTCACTGCGACTGAACCGAATCATTTAAACGATCAATTCGTTTAACAAGCGAGTCACTGCGACTGAACCGAATCATTTAAACGATCATTAATTTAACAAGCGAGTCACTGCGCGACTGAACCAAATCATTTAAACGATCAATTCATTTAACAAGTGAGTCACTGCGAGAACCGAATCATAAGTGAGTCTGCGACTGAACCGAATCATTTAAACGATCAATTAATTTAACAAGCGAGTCACTGCGACTGAACCGAATCATTTAAACGATTCATTCATTTAACAAGTGAGTCACTGCGACTGAACCGAATCATTTAAACGATTCATTCATTTAACAAGTGAGTCACTGCGAACCGAATCATTTAAACGATCAAATCATTTAACAAGCGAGTCACTGCGACTGAACCGAATCATTTAAACGATCAATTCGTTTAACAAGCGAGTCACTGCGACTGAACCGAATCATTTAAACAATTCATTCATTTAACAAGCGAGTCACTGCGACTGAACCGAATCATTTAAACGATCAATTCGTTTAACAAGCGAGTCACTGCGACTGAACCGAATCATTTAAACGATCAAATCATTTAACAAGTTTAACAAGCGAGTCACTGCGACTGAACCGAATCATTTAAACGATCAAATCATTTAACAAGCGAGTCACTGCGACTGAACCGAATCATTTAAACGATCAATCGTTTAACAAGCGAGTCACTCATGAACCGAATTAAACAATTCATTCATTTAACAAGTGAGTCACTGCGACTGAACCGAATCATTTAAACGATCAAATCATTTAACAAGCGAGTCACTGCGACTGAACCGAATCATTTAAACGATCAATTCGTTTAACAAGCGAGTCACTGCGACTGAACCGAATCATTTAAACGATCAATTCGTTTAACAAGCGAGTCACTGCGACTGAACCGAATCATTTAAACGATCAATTCGTTTAACAAGCGAGTCACTGGGACTGAACCGAATCATTTAAACGATCAATTCATTTAACAAGCGAGTCACTGCGACTGAACCGAATCATTTAAACGATTGAATCATTCAGGAACGAGTCACTGCGACTGAACCGAATCATTTAAACGATCAATTAATTTAGCAAGCGAGTCACTGGGACTGAACCAAATCATTTAAACGATCAATTAATTTAGCAAGCGAGTCACTGCGACTGAACCGAATCATTAAATGATCAATTAATTTAGCAAGCGAAATTTAAACGATTGAATCATTCAGGAACGAATCACCGTCATGTTGCTCAGAGACGTTAAACATCGCTGTAGCTGTTTGGAATTATTTTTTGTCGGCGAAATGCAGCAAAAACAGGTAATATGGTGTCTATAACGTTAGTCTCTTAATATGAACTTGTTTATTAAAGTGTTGTATAAAATCAATATCACATTTATAATCGTGCTTATTTTGAAAAAACGTCACCCTTGTGATTTAAACTATGTGAAACGTAAATATATACATTTTCTGCCCCCATATCTTGAATTTTGCGATCACTCTTAATGCATTTTAATACTGAATCATGCAGTGAAAGAACACGCTCTAAATGCGCGCGTGCACTGATTAACCCCTTCATTAATCACCACGTAACGTTAAGGCTAATGCGTGCGTGCACTCGGTAGGCGTTTTGTTTGTTTTTTTGTTTGCAAAAATACTCGATTGTCAAATTGCATATCGTTAAAACAACAATTACGATATATATCGCACACCCCTAATTCAAGCTACTGCAACTTTCATCACATTATAATAATCAATCAATGCAGCCGTTGTTTTACCATTAAACGCGTTGCAGTGCACACACACGGTCTTCTTCCGGCACTTGTCGGAGATCTTCTTCTTGAGGCCGCGCTTCTGCAGGTACGGCAGTCCAGGTCTACGCAAGTACTCCAGAAACTGAGGCTTTTCCTCTTTGGTGAGAAGGATGTGAGAACACGTCTTACAGATCATCTGAATCAAAATCAACATTTCAATAAGATCTGTACAGATATAATACAGTCAGGAACATCAAACAACACAACAACTATATTTAAAGATCACAACTAATATTATAATACAAATCATTATATTATATTTACAAGAACGTGTATGGTATTACAATAATACAACATATATCACAAAATAAATATGTCATGTAATCTGAGAAAAAATATATGTATTTTTATCATTTATATTGTACTATATTTATATTATAAATCTATAATATCAAATAACACAACAACTATATTTAAAGATCACAACTAATATTATAAATCAAATCATTATTTTATATTTACAAGAATGCGTATGGTATTACAATAATATGGTATTATAATAATACAACATATATCACAAAATAAATATGTCATATGTAATCTGAGAAAAAGAATAGTTGTACTATATTTATATTATAATAAATCTATAATATAAAATAACACAACAACTATATTTAAAGATCACAACTAATATAATATTATAATACAAATCATTATATTATATTTATAAGAATGTGTATGATATTCTAATAATACAATATATATCATGACAAAAATATGTCATATGTAATCTGAGAAAAAATATATGTATTTTTATCAATTTATATAGGCTAGTACTATATTTATATATTATTATAAATCCATAATATAAAATAACATATTACAGTTTAAATGATCAAATATGTAATGATTTGATAAAAACATATATATTCATATTCTTATGATTTACAATGTATTACTATTATTAATCTAGTTTATGTGGCATTTGATATAAAATATATAAATTAAAATTAAAAACAATATAAGAATCAAATTTATTCAAATTAACATTTATATATAAATATTAATTTTACATTATGATTCATACTATATTATTACATTTCTGGTTAGTAAAGAATCTTATATTATTCCACACATTATGTTTATATTACTTTATGTCAGTAAAATAAAACAATAAATTACATACTATAAATCCTAATATTATAAATATACAATATAGAAATAATATAGTAATGGGTTTAATGGTTATGATTGGTTTTAATGGAAACTATAATGGTGTCTACTGGTATGAGATGGATTCTATTGGTGGGATGTTAAATCATGTTGGAAAAATGCCCCCAAACACACTACAAAAGGGAATTTTGTAATGGTTTTACTGGAAAAAACCAATGGTTTATAATGTATTTTAATGGAAACATTGGAATTTCTGTGATAGTTTCTAATGTTTATTTTAGCAGGGAGTATAGCCCAAGAGATCACGATGTCTCCAATCAGGAAGAAATGAAAACATATAGCTAAATATAGTATGAAGTGGACCACAAATATAAATCTGTAATGTTTTGTAGTTTTTCTGTGATGCTGGATTAGCGGCGGTTGCCAGAGAGGAATTTAAACGTTCAGTTTGCCGCCAAAATAACGGTTAATCGCTCATCTGCAGCTCAGACTGATGTCACTGAAGCTCTGTCTGGAGATGGAGAAGACTTCCAAATACACTGGAAATACATATTTATACGTAAAAACACGTGTATATTCCCTCCCTCCGTTTACAGTAACTGAACGAGCGGCGTCTGCTTGATTTTTCCTTCACAAAGCGTCGTTTCCAGACCCGTTACGCTCTTTGTGGTAACGTTAACCTCCACATATATTACTTTATGTCAGTAAAATAAAACAACAAATGACATTAAGATCTGGGCCGTATTTCAATATAAATGCTATGTTGAATCTGACACACTCAGCACTTGCCTGCAGGATCCCAATAATGGCTTTAAAGTATCCGACGTGAAAGCAGGGCAGCTCCAGGTCCAGATAGCCGTAGTGACCGAGACAGTCGGCCAGGTTCTTCCCGCAGGTTTCACATGGCCTGTCCTTCTCGCTGGTACCCTAAACACCAGAACGATGATTAAGCCTCTTTTAATTATGCTTTCATGTTTCATTATGAATGTGGTATTCGTATTTGCTTGGTCACCATGCGGTGGTCCAGGACTCCGTACTGCAGCGGTGTGTGGCTGGTGTCTTGGCTGTAAAGGTTCTTGCTGACCACCTGAATATGAGCTTGTTGTCTCATCTGCTCTGCTGACTTCAAGCCAAAACAGATGTGACTTCTAATAAAACAAGAGCAGCAGACATCAATAGAGCTTGTACATGCATGCACACACTTACAGATCAAGCCAAAACAGATGTGACTTCTAATAAAACAAGATCAACACACACCAATAGAGCTTGTACATGCATGCACACACTTACAGATGCAAGCACGGATAGACAGACGGCTAGGCTAGCATATGTGTGTGTCAAATTCTGATGAAACATGTTTATCCTGCACCGCAAGACTCCAACTTACATCTTTTTGGCCACATCCGTCTCTCTAAACTGCTCCTTCACCATGACTGCGGCGCGTTCACGCGGTCAGCCGGGGGTTACAGTGAAATAAATATTAATATAGTGATATATGCGTAAACTAAAGAGTCTGATCCTTCTGCCACATGCAGCACGGCTTTGACGTTAGTGAGCGTCCATGCGTCTCTCAGGATAACCGAGTGCGTCACGACGCTTCATCCGCGCTCAGCGCCACCTGCCGACGCGGAGGCGCTCCGTTATTTCCGGATTTAAACAAAAAACAACAACATTAACGTTACATGTAAATTAATGTGAATTCTATACATTTTAGAGTTTAGTTGTATGTGTTTTTAATGGTATTACAGTCAGTGTCCGCAGTAAAAGGAGGTTATTTTTTTAGAAACAACCAGAATAATTATAATTAATTATTCATATTTAATTATATGTCACCATTTTCTTATTTATAAAGTGATAGATACAATTAAACAGATGTAAAAATTCAATATATAAAAAAAATCAATGTGAAAATATTTTTGCATACACACATCAATATTAATCAAAATATATTTTTTTAAATCCTTCTAATGTAAAATAAATAAGATTGAGCGAGAATACGGTGCCGGTTATCCTGATATCAATCATTTCATTTCAAGTCTATCCATACTGATTACTGAAAACCCTTCAATAATTACTTTCAACGAGACTTATGAACACAGGAAAGCCAAGCAGGTGTTAATTAGAAATATTATTCATGTATTCAAGTCAAGTGTCTGATTTGCATATACAAGCAGCCTGTGAATCTGATTCTAAATTAACAAGTGCTTTCATTTTAAACCTTCAAGACGTCAAAGTCGTCCTCACTTGGTGAACATGCTCATATATGTTTATATTTCCCTCTAATAATGCACATGTTTCTGTGAGAGGTAGGTTAAGTTTACTTATCTATAAGCAAACATTTATTTAATTGATTTTCCTGCCATTTGTAACACACACACACACACACACACACACACACACACACACACACACACACACCTGCTGTCTGGCTTATTTTATCACTGAACCAAAGAGCCCTGCCCAAAACACAATAGAAAATGTAATGGGTTTAATGGTTATGATTGGTTTTAATGGAAACTATAATGGTGTCTACTGGTTTGTGATTGATTCTATTTGGTGGGATGTTAAATCCTGTTGGAAAAATGCCCCAAACACACTACAAAAGGGAATTTTGTCATGGTTTTACTGGAAAAAGCCAATGGTTTATAATGTATTTTAACGGAAACCATTGGAATTTCTGTGATGGTTTCTATTGTTTTTTTAGCAGGGAGTATAGCCGAAGAGATCAAGATGTCTCCAATCAGGAAGAAATGAAAACATATAGCTAAATATAGTATGAAGTGGACCACAAATATAAATCTCTAATGATTTGTAGCAGGAGCGTAGCCAGAAAGGAGACTCTGGATGTGCATCAGAAAAACTGGGTGTGCCACATTTATTGTCAGATTAATGCAAAAAAAAAAAAAAAAGCACGCTTATCGGGTATTAATATGTTAGTTTAACCATTTCATTTTTGTGTAGGCTAGTGTCTGTTAACCTATTCTGTGTGTGTATCTGTGTAAGCAAGCTTAATGATGATTTAATATGATAATTTAACCATTTCATTTCTATTTGTGTGTGTGTGTGTGTGTGTGTGTGTCTGTGTGTGTGTGTGAGCCTATTGTCCATTTTCGATGAGTTTCACTGTCAGCATCCAGCTATGTTGGCCTAGACTCTAAAAGCATACCACCTTAGGCTTTCAAATTCTTGAACCCTGGTTATCGCTGCTTGCAGCTATATTTTTGTTGTTGTTGTTGTTTTCCATTTTCCGAAGCTTTCTCGCTCGAGGGTCACCGACAATCACATACAGTATAACCTACAACAGCTCTTTAACTGCGCTCTAGTCAAACGCGCTCACTGTAGCCTAATCATTAACTACACACATCATAAACCCCTTTTAGGCAAGTACAATTTGTCACATTTTAATAAGACTAAACTCCTATTTAACCTGATGATCACAGGTTTAATAAAAATACATTTTAAGTTTCTAATCATAACACCGCATTTCCACGGTTATTCAAACAACGAACAAATTATACAGTGAGCAAAGCACATTTACTTTATCAAAGAATAATCATTGTCTTCAGTGACTAGGCTATGTAAAAATCTATTAAGCTGTAGCTGCTGTACTAAATAAAAACAAAATGTTTTTAAATAATCCCTCCTTTTATTAAATCATTAATATTTTGCACATCCTGCAAAGGTGACTTAAACTGTACATGGGCCTACATATAATGTTCCTTTGAAATTACTTTTGGTGCAATAAACAATCTTGAATAGATGTCTTGCAAGACACATTAGAGAAAGCAGTAAAATATTTTTTAGACATTACATTCAGGATCGCCAACAACAGTACATTTAATGGTGCCTGTTAGCTCAAAGGGCGAGACGGCGTGGTCTGGCCTTGAATGCCTCAATTATGTTATTATTATTTTATTTTTTTTGAAAATAATTTAAAATTTTAATAAAATTTTAAATTAACAAATATTGTAAGCACTGCTTAATCTGTAAATTGTGAGGTCCCGGAACAAAGTGGGGTAATGAATCCGTCCGGCAAGTTTTTTTAATATTATTATTGAACTTTCAAAAATACAAAATTCAACAGCAAGTTAATTTATATATATGCTTTTATTTATGTAGGCTACACAGAGAAACAATACATAGAGAAACAAGATGCCCTTTCTGCCATCTCATGCAGTCTCCGTGAAATGGAGCGCGTCACAGCAATGAACCGGCTACTTTATTAAACGAACGAACCAACCAAAAAATACAAATCTTTAATTACGTAGTCGATGAAAAGGTGCATTTCTTTATTAAAGTCAGCGTCGATTCTGCAACTTTATCTTTTCAGCCGACACTGATTGAGAAGAAATCACAGTTTATTAACGAATAATTAAAATGTTTTATTTTGCCTTTCCCCAACATTCATAATCATTCGCCTACTTTTGCCGTTGCACGCTTAGACGTGCGCTTGGGCGCGGAATAGGCTATACGCCTATATATTAAAGGATGGTTAGTAGCCTAAGTTATTATATTAATCAATTTATGTGTGACTAGTGAAATTTTAGTCGGGGAAGGCCTTCTTGGCAAAGGAACCGATCAATTTTTTAAATAAAATGCTGTCAATTCGAAAAGTAATCACGTCACGTTATATTGCAATGCAGAGTTATGAATGCGTAATAATAAGTAAAATGTTTTTAATTTATTCAGTTCTTATGGGTGCAATGGTGGTGCTTTGGTCTTTCTTGGGGGTGCTGAAGCATCTGCTAGCCCCTCCTTTGCGCTGCCCATGTTTATTAGATTAAAAAAAATAATAATTCTGCATCTGTTTTTAGGTGTGCCAGCTGCCACTGTAGGTGGCACCGGCACACCCTGGCACACCCGTGGCTACGCCCCTGATTTGTAGTTTTTCTGTGATGCTGGATTAGCGGCGGTTGCCAGAGAGGAATTTAAACGTTCAGTTTGCCGCCAAAATAACGGTTAATCGCTCATCTGCAGCTCAAACTGATGTCACTGAAGCTCTGTCTGGAGATGGAGAAGACTTCCAAATACACTGGAAATACATCTTTATACGTAAAAACACGTGTATATTCCCTCCCTCAGTTAACAGTAACTGAACGAGCGGCGTCTGCTTGATTTTTCCTTCATAAAGCGTCGTTTACAGACCTCTGTTCCTCTGTGGTAACGTTAACGTCCACACGATCTGATGAGTCCATCACAACTTTCATAAGTAAGTTACAGCCGTCATAATCACTGTTTAACAATCAGTTTGTTTACATTCTGCGTTACACGTCTGCTCTATCTTGAGTAATTTGAGCTGTTATTGGCTCTGTGATGGTATAATGATTCAGATTCCAGTCGTATTCTGTCGATAGGTGGCGCTGTTTGATCGGGGTTTGTTTACAGCAGTAGCAGCTAGTTTCGCGAGGAATAACCATAACCAAATCAAACTTTATGAATATAATAGCTTGACAGTGTTAAGATTTAACGATGCTTGACTTGACTTGATCAAACAGGCCTCTAACTCTAGGTTGCTCTATTCTTTTTTTCTATTCTGTCTGTTTGATTTTAATTTATTATATATTAAAAAACGTTGCTACGTGTACTGCGTTAGCTAACTGAGACTATAGCACTTGCATGTTGTTGCTCTTTTGTTGATTTTGATTACTTGTCCTCATTTTTTAATCACTTTGGATAAAAGCATCTGCTAAATGATTAAATGTATGTAATATAATGTACTGTAAAAATGTGTTAATAATTATAATAATATAAATCAATTATTCTTACTATTAATTACAGTAAAATTGATTACAATTATGATATATTAAGGTAATTTATATTTCCTCATATAGAGCATTTGCAGGTTTTTTTAATTGCTTACAAACATTTTCAAAACTTTGCCTCTTTTTTCTAAAACTTTGCACCCAAATCCAAGAATTGCACATCAAAATACAAAATGCCTCACATCTCTTAAGCACTGCATTCATAATATCACAAACACATCTAGAAAGCAAACATTTGTCTTGCTTTGCAAACACATTTGCCATAATATTATATTTTTGACACAGTTATTCAACACCTAAAGCGCTTCTTTCATGAGCTCCTATGTACATTTCTGTACAAGATTGACAGTATTGGTAAAGAGATGTTCAAAAACTGACTGTAAACACGAAAGCAAGATTGAAACCGAACGTTTTTAGTGTAAGCTTTTATGGTTATGAATACAGTATTACGGAAAAAATACATGCATCAACTATAGTAGATGTGTATTTATGGGCCTATTCTAAAGCCATGGTTGGTTGGTGTTTAGTAAAGAAAATCAAGATACCTCCTTATAGATGTTTGAGTGTGGTACATATAGATTGTGTTTTATGAAGTTGTAAACTGAGTCAAAGGCTGAGATCTTTTGCAGATCTGGTGTGTGGTGTTTGAGAGTAGATTTTGAGTAAAGATTGTGTGTAAGCAGTTTTATTAAAGTGTAATCTTATGCACTAAACTCATAGACCTTCAGTAATATGCTTTGTTTTGCAGTTTGAGTGGATTTCAATAGAATGTGATTTAATATCCGTGTTCAGTCTGACTCCATCTATTAAACAATTGACATGCACAGGTTTTAAAACCCTTTTAAGATGTCCAGGACAGGCTCTGTCTCTGTATTACAGCAGTGTTAACAGCTGAATGATGCAGACTGTGGTCCATGCAGCAGAGAGACTAAGAGATGTGTGGAATAATTACATTTCATGTCAGTGAACGTGCAATGATTTATTCATCTGTAGTTTGTTTATGGCATCTGTTGAGATAAAGGAAGCTTTAGTTAAGTTAACGGCTGACTTACAGGATGCTGAGTCTCATTAATGGGCTTTTATACACTATAATCGTGTAATGATTTACTGTAAATGCATTTTAAACTGCACGTGAGACTGGTTATTGTAGTTTTTACTGCAGTGAATATTGCTTTGGTTGTCTTTTGGGTTTGATCTTTGTTCAAATTTAGTTTTGTAGAGGAAATGATGAATAAATAAAGTGTGTGTGTTGTGAGCATGCGGATATAATGGCACTGTATGTGGAGGATGTGTACGATAATGCATGTGTGTGTGTGTGTGTGTGTGTGTGCATGTGTGTGTGTGTGTGTGTGTGTGTGTGTGTGTGTGTGTGTGTGCATGTGCTGTGTGTGTGTGTGTGTGTGTGTGTGTGTGTGTGTGCGTGTGTGTGTGTGTGTGTGTGTGTGTGTGTGTGTGTGTGTGTGTGTGTGTGTGTGTGTGTGTGTGTGTGTGTGTGTGTGTGTGTGTGTGTGTGTGTGTGTGTGTGTGTGCATGTGCGTGTGTCTGTGTGTGTGTGTGTGCGTGCGTGCGTGTGTGCGTGTGTGTGTGTGTGTGTGTGTGCATGTGTGTGCATGTGCGTGTGCATGTGTGTGTGAAGCATGAGTCAGTAATGGACACTCCCGAGTTGAAGGAGAGGTCAGGAATATGAAAGGCAGTGTGTGTCAGAGGAGAGGAGGCTTATAAAAAGGCTTTTATCACGAGAGAACTGACCATAACTGCCTCATCACAACACCCTGTTACTGTAACTCTGATTGTGTGCATGTAAAGTGACTAATGATGTGTTCACACAGCAGCGCACGAGTCCTGCTCAATGCTTTACTGCAACACATGCATCAACACTTCAACACTAATCAATATTTAGTTGTCTTTTCCTGCAAATACTTTAGCAGCACCATATCATAAATGCTTATGTTATTATGCAGATTAAATTTGTCACATCAAAGTCAAAGCTGCTTTGAAACAATATGCATAGGTAAAGCACTGCTTTAATATAAAGTGTTAAAACGAATACATTTTTAATTATAACATTTATATTGAAATATTCTATTCAAATATTATGTAATATATAATATTTCAATAAAATATTAATTTAGGCTAGCTAATAATAATTCATTATTTTGCATTTTTTTTATTAATTTTGAAGCGTCAAATAAAAGCAACTTGTATTTAAGTTATGCATCACATGCATTCGGCTGTATCAGGAGACATGACCCAGACACCTGTAGTGTATGTGTTTCAGGCAGGTGCTTTGGTAACGTCGTTACTGACGGACACCAATCCTCTCCGGCAGATTAAGGTCAGTGTGGGAAGAGTCAGTGACATATGTTGGCATTACAGCTTTAGTTAGTGTCTGTGCAGCCATTGTGTGTCCTGAAGCTTTACTGTGCTGATGTGAGATTCAGCAGCGATGCATCACTGAAACAGCTTCATTAAATTAGCATGCTTTATCTTATGGTCATTATTAGAATATACAATTATAGTTAATCTAATTAAAAAAGACAAAACTCCAGATTAGTATACACATATGGTCTAAAGATACACAAATGATACTGCACAGTGCACAGTGTGTGATTTTCTATATAAATGGAAAACAATATACAGGAATAAATGCAACTCTATTTTTAAAAAGACGTTTTTTTTATTTATTAAGCTATAATCTAAATGTTGCATGCAAATAAATAATATAATGAATATGAATTTTAAACAAATAATTATTTTGTCTTGTTTTCTAATACAAATCAAGATTAATATTTTTGTTTTGTTTTCAATCAATCCTTTTTGTCCAAATTAAATCAATTAACTTGAGATAAAAAAAAATAATAAAATGAAATTGAAAATATTTTTTAAAAAGGAAACATTTTGATTCAACATTTTTAATTTTCGGTTAGTTTTAACTTGATGTACTAAATTAACTAAAATAAAACTTATATAAAAATTAATAAAAACTATATAGAAACTTAAAAAGCTAAAACAAAACACAACAAAATTACTTACATTTGAACTCAAATGAAAGCATAAAAATAAAAATGTATTCAAAATATTAATACAAACTATAATAGTATCTTGATACTAAAACAACACATGTTGTATTTTCAATTTTATTTAGAGAACTTTGTTGGGTTTCCTTTCATTTATTCATGAAATATTCTTTAATTGGTCTCAAAAACATTTTTTAAAAAGTCTTAATTTTTTTAAATATTTTATTAAAGCATTTGGAAAGAAATCTGGAAACTGAGTAAACATCTGATGTAAATGCATCATTTTTTATTTATCAACCTTAATTTTGTGCCTGTGGTTTCTGAAGGGTCAGAGTGCAGACGTGGTTTTAGCATCTAGCCAATCAGAGCTCAACCTACAGCTGCTTCATATACTCATGCACATCACATCAGTCAACATACAGCTGCACCAGAGGAAGCATCAGAGTCCTGTCAGCCAATCAGAGCTCAACCAGCTGCACCAGCATCAGAGTTCTGTCAGCCAATCAGAGCTCAGCTGCACCAGAGGAAGCATCAGAGTTCTGTCAGCCAATCAGAGCTCAACCTACAGCTGCACCAGAGGAAGCATCAGAGTTCTGTCAGCCAATCAGAGCTCAACATACAGCTGCACCAGAGGAAGCATCAGAGTTCCAATCAGAGCTCAACATACAGCTGCACCAGAGGAAGCATCAGAGTTCTGTCAGCCAATCAGAGCTCAACATACAGCTGCACCAGAGGAAGCATCAGAGTTCTGTCAGCCAATCAGAGCTCAACATACAGCTGCACCAGCATCAGAGTTCTGTCAGCCAATCAGAGCTCAACATACAGCTGCACCAGAGGAAGCATCAGAGTTCTGTCAGCCAATCAGAGCTCAACCTACAGCTGCACCAGAGGAAGCATCAGAGTTCTGTCAGCCAATCAGAGCTCAACCTACAGCATCAGAGTTCTGTCAGCCAATCAGAGCTCAACATACAGAAGCATCAGAGTTCGGTCAGAGCTCAAGCTGTCAGAGTTCTGTCAGCCAATGAGCTGTGTCAGAGCACCAATTTACAGCTGCGCATCAGAGTTAGAGCTCAGCATCTGTCATGTGATAATATTCATAAGCACCATTTATCAGAGCTTACAGCTGCACACATCAGCAATTTGCCAGATCAGGATATAAATAGCTGCTGAAGAGGAAATCATGAAGATGTGTTTGCTGCATGCTCTCTGCTTCAGCATGTGTGAGAGAGCTGCACCAGAGGAAGCATCAGAGTTCTGTCTGACTGATCAATTAGCTGCATTCAGATTGCATCAGAGTTTGTCAAGAAACCCAGCATGTTCTGTCAAATCTGCTGCGAGCCATCACCCTGAGCTCATTAGAGCTCAGCACACCTGCATGTAATAATATTCATAACACATTTATGTTCTACACAGCAATTTGCGAGATCAGGACCTATAAATAGCAGCTGAAGAGGAAATATGAAGATGTGTTTGCATGCTCTCTGCTTCAGCATGTGTGAGAGAGTTACTCTGACTGATATTTTATTAATTGATTCAGATTATGGGCCTTTGAAGAACCCACATGTTTAAATCTGCTCGGCCACACCTGAGCGCAAATACACAAATGTGCTTCTAAAAATATACCTGCATGCAAATCATGCATGTTAATCTGTGTACGCACACTTCAGATCAAACCAAGACATTTAAAGGGATAGTACACACAAAAAAATGAACATTTTGTCATTTTGTTTACACTCGCTCGTCATTCTGAGACTTATTTTCTTCTGTGAAACATGAAATGAGATGTTAAGCAGAATCTCAGAAGCATTTCTTACAATGAAAGTGAATTGAAACAGACATGAAACCATATTTTGTGAGGATTTTATGGTGCTTTTTGGACCTTCTAAACATCTCATTCTGTTGTCATACAGGCTATAACAACATGAAGATGACTAAAAGACCAAATTCTCCTTTTCATCAGTCAGCTGTTCAGTGCAAAGACATATAATGGCTTAATTCCTCACGTGGACCTGTTCAGCCCAGTTTGCATGTGTAAAACCTCATGCATAAACCCAAACAGCAGTGATTGTGTATATTTGCATATGTGAAGATAGCAGAAAGGCTGCATGTGCAGATAAGTGGAGACAGGCAGAAATCAATGCAGACGGTGACCTTTAACACAACTCATGACCCTTATTGTTCAGTCCTGTCTTTCATACACACACACGTGCACGTAGTGGCTGGGAAACATGCACGCCTAAACCAAACAGAATAGTGCTAATTTATCAAATCTATGTTCGTATAAATATTAACATTATTGTATATATCTAAATAGATTACACTGACCGCATGAGACATATGGAATGGTTTTTGTGCTACTTTTATGGTTCCTTTTTGTCCTTTTAGGAGCTTGACAGTGTGTGTGTGTGTGTGTGTGTGTGTGTGTGTGTGTGTGTGTGTGTGTGTGCGTGCGTGCGTGTGTGTGTGTGTGTGTGTGTGTGTGTGTGTGTGTGTGGACCACAAAACCAGTGTGTATATTTGTAGCAATAGTGTGTGTGTGTGTGTGTGTGTGTCTGTGTGTGTGGTGTGTGTGTATGCGTGCGTGCCGTGCCTTGTGTGTGTGTTTGTGTGTGTGTGTATCTTTTAACAATGTGACCTAGGCACAAGAATAATCGCTGGGATGAAACTCACATATGGATCCTAAAATTATCCACGTTTCTTTTATCAAAAATCATTGGTATATTCAAGCTCATGTTACCATTGAACATAGATATTTATCATAGAAATTTCATAAATGAAATAATAAAACGATAAAATTTTTGATTAGTAATCATAATTTGAACACTTCATTTGAACAACACTTTAAAGATTAATATTTCAATATTTAGATTTTTTTGCACACATCAGATTCCAGTGTGTTCAAATATTGTGTGTGTGTGTGTGTGTGTGTGCTGTGTCTGTGTGACATGTGTGTGTCATGTGTGCGTGTGTGTGTGTGTGTGTGCGTGCTGTGTGTGTGTGTGTGTGTGTGTGTGTGTGTGATGTGTGGTGTGTGTGTGTGTGTTGTGTGTGTGTGTGTGTGTGTGTGTGTGTGTGTGTGTGTGTGTGTGTGTGTGTGTGTGTGTGTGTGTGTGTGTGTGTGTGTGTGTGTGTGTGTGTGTGTGTGTCTGTGCGTGTGTTTGTGTGTGTGTGTGTGTGTGTGTGTGTGTGTGTGTGTGTGTGTGTGACTGTGTGGGTGTGTGTGTGTGTGTGTCTGTGTGCGTGTGTTTGTGTGTGTGTGTGTGTGTGTGTGTGTGTGTGTGTGTGTGTGTGTGTGTGTGTGACGTCGGTACTCAGTCGCGCTGCTGCTGCCACGGATATCAAACATGTTCTTTGTTACTCTGAGCTTTACACCGGAGAACCGTAAAGCCTGGAGACCGGAGCACATGCGAGGAACGACTACTTACCCACTTCAGCCTGGAAGACATGATAGTAGAAAAACGAATAACCTTAGCCATATAAATTTTATAACAGATCAAATGTAATGCTACATGTATAAAACACACGCACACACACATTTAATAGATTTATATTTAGATGGCTATTTTAAAATCATTTATTCAATTAATGTAGAGGATGCAACATTTGAAAGGTTTTAGATGTGTATGTAGGTTATATAATAGATCAATTAGATATAGATCAATTAATATTAACTATATATTATTGATGCACATCATTTATTAGAATGTTATATATCCATATTAGAATATGCGATACTACACATATAAGTAAATATTAGTATTAGGCCTACTTTTATTTATTTACATTGTGGTTACTATATATATATGTGTGTGTGTGTGTGTGTGTGTGTGTGTGTGTGTGTGTGTGTGTGTGTGTGTGTGTGTGTGTGTGTGTGTGTGTGTGTGTGTGTGTTTGAATGTGTCGTTTTATATTTTAAATTGAAAATGTTATCTATTAAACATTTTATTGGAATGTTATATTGTTATTTATTTATATATATAATGTTTATTTCTTTACATTTTATATTAATTTAAATGCTACTTTGAGATGTTATACAAATGAATGATGAAGATGGAACATTTGAAAACTGTTCTATTTTTAAACGCCTATGTAAATGTTTAAAAATAGAGTCATTAAACTGATTTTTGTTTTGCTGCTCACGTCATACACTCGACGCCCCAGAAGTATGAGGATTGGTTTCCCGCCAGAATCCCGGCTCGTTGGAATCCACGTCGTGTTTTCCCTCCGCCCGCAGCGTGTCTGTGGAAACAGAAAGAGCTGGATGTAATGTGACACTGGAGCAGAGAGATCATGAGAGAACACCACATACTTCAACAGCGCGGCGGATATTATCACCTCCTCCGGCGGGATTTCACCGGTAAGAGCCTTTTCAGCTGCTTCGGGGTGGTTTTGTTCTGGTTTGTGGTTCTGGATAATGAAAGAGTTGATCATCTCATCCTGCTGGATCGGACCGGGACTCGCGTGCAGTCCGGCG
>CM049883.1:1408075-1413075 GCA_027474115.1 Schizopygopsis malacanthus
TGAGTTTTAAACAACTACATTCTGGCCTGAAATACACGCGTCCAGGCTTTAGCTGTCGCGGCGCGGTGCGTCCGGTGTAGACACGGTGTTACTCACCTATCGAGAAGAAACAAAGCAACCTCGGCGTCCGATCGCAGGCCTTCTCCTCCTTCAGTTCTCTCCGATATTTACACGTGTTAGCCTGAATGCACTGTATAAAAGCGTCTGCTAAATGCGTAAATGTTTGTTTTCACATTTTCCCGGGCTGTGAGATTGTCTGCAGTCCATCAGCACACATTGGCTGAACTGAAAGTGTTCCTCTGTGACCCGGTGCACTCAGCCAAATGGGTTTGATACACCAGATCCCTCAGGAAAATAGAGAAGAATTGCCTGAGTGCACCGGATCCAGAACGAACGTCCAGAGACCGACAAACAGACCTTTATGAGTTCATCCTGTGGGAGAGATCCTGTAATCACTGCACAGCTACATCAGATCATGCTTTAAAAATAGCTATTGGTATTATTATTATTATTATAATGCTAACTGTACAGATTTCACATGTAATTGTATTTTAGTGTAAACAAACAAATTTGATAATATTTAATAGTAATATTAATGTACTGTAAAGTAAATGGAATATTTAATTAAACATTATTTGTTTAATCAAGTAAATAGAATACAAATATAAAGTGTTAATAGAATATAAATATTTAAATATATTTTTAGTGTATTTTAATAATATAGTATATACACTTTGTACATTTTTAATCATAGTACATTAATAATTAATTAATTAAAAAAACTATTATATTTAATAAAATTGTTTTTATATAAAAATATATAGTGTTGTTTTAATACAAATCAAATATTTAAATATATTTTTAGTGTTCGGTTTTATTTATTAGTACATTAATAATAATAGTTGTTGTTTTTGTTATTATTAAAAGTTATTGCTGTACTACGAAATAAATTGAATATTTCACAAAATGTTTTTTGTGTAATATAAAATATAGTAATATTTGAATTAAAAAATATTTAATTTATTCCATTGTTTTTCATAATACATTAATAATGAAATGATGATTATTATTAAATATTACTATTGTACTATGAAATACTGGAATATTTCATAACGTATTATTTGTAAAATACTATTAAATTCTTAAATATAGTAGTTAAATATTTACATAACAGCATTAAATTTCATTCATAGTACATTAGTAATAATACGTTATTATTAATAAAAAAACTATTATATTTAATATAATGTTGTTTTTATATTAAAATATATAGTGTTATTTTAACACAAATCAAATATTAAAATATATTTTTAGTGTTCGGTTTTATTTATTAGTACATTAATAATAATAATAATAATAATAGTTGTTGTTTTTGTTATTATTAAAACTTATTGCTGTACTACGAAATAAATTGAATATTTTCACAAAATGGTTTTTGTATAGTAATATTTGAATAAAACATATTTAATTTATTCCATGTGTTCCATAATACACATATAATGATATGATGATTATTATTCAATATTACTATTGTACTATGAAATACTGGAATATTTCATAACGTATTATTTGTAAAATATTATTAAGTTCTAAAATATAGTAGTTAGTTTTAGTTTTTCTTTCAAAGTACATTAGTAATAATACGAGAGTAATATATTTCATGTCTTATTCTGTCTTCACAAAGTCCTCAAGAACTTGGGCAGTGGTATGTTAATGAGCTCGTGATAGTTTCAGTAAACGAGCGGTTGTGAATGTCAGCTCATGATCTTCTACAGACTGCTGCGCGCGGGTTCAGATGTTTCAGTGACGTAATGCTGTTTGCTGTCCTCTCTGTTGAGCTTCTGAAAACACGAGTGCTTTTATCTGTTCTCAGCCGGAGTCAGTACGTAACGCTCGCAAACAAGCGCTTATCAGCTGCTGAACTCTGATGATATTGTGACGCTTCCTCACCTACACACAGTTAAACACACGGCTGATTCCAGATCAGTACAATTATTCATCACGATTATTCTTCTACGCTTAGTTTCTTACTTAAATAAACACTAGGGGCTTAGAAGCTATAGTTTGTTAGTATTTTATACTTGGTTTGGTTGCCCTGTGTGTTCTTAAAGGCAAACAATTCAAAGTCTACTGAAAAAAATAATATATAATTATTATTAATTATTATAAAGGCAAACAATTCAAAGTCTACTGAAAAAAATAATATATAATTATTATTAATTATTATAAAGGCAAAGAGAGAGAGAGGGAGAGAGGAGAGAGAGAGAGACAACCGAGCGAGAGACAGATTCGCGTGCAAAGTCTGCGCGTCTCTCTCTACAAGCAATGAGGCTTAACTTCAAAAATATATTTTGCCGCCTCAATTGCATAAAAGGCAAACAATTCAAAGTCTACTGAAAAAAATAATATATAATTATTATTAATTATTATAAAGGCAAACAATTCAAAGTCTACTGAAAAAAATAATATATAATTATTATTAATTATTATAAAGGCAAACAATGCTGTTTGTGTGTCTCTACTGAATCTGTGTGCAATGTGTGTGCGTGCGTCTGTGAAATAATAATCTGCAATTATTATAAAGGCAAACAATTCAAAGTCTACTACAAACCCGAACCCGACCCGAGCCCGAAGCTATATAATATTATTAATTATTATAAAGGCAAACAATTCACCCGCGGGTTCGGGTCGGGTAAGTCTACTGAAAAAAATACGGCTGATATATAATTATTATCACGATATTCTTCTATTATTATAAAGGCAAACAAGGGGCTTCAAAGTCTACTGAAAAAAATATTTTATATATTATTATTGCCCTATTATTAAAGGCAAACAATTCAAAGTCTACTGAAAAAAATAATATTTAATTATTATAAAGGCAAACAATTCAAAGTCTACTGAAAAAAATAATATTTAATTATTATAATAAATGCAGTGGTATTTAATATTCATGAACTGTACGCTACCAGTCAAATATTTGTAATAATTATGATTTAAATGCTTATGAAATAAATCTCTTCGGCTCAATAAAGCTGCATTTATTTCATTAAAAAAAACAATGTTGTGAAATATTACTACAATTTAGAACTTTAGAAAATATTTTATATTTGAATATATTTTAAAAAGCATATTATAATTATTTCTGAAGGATCATGTGACATATTTACATTTGCATCTCATGAATACAATGATTTTACAATATATTTACATAGTCATTTTTTAAAGTAAAATAATATTTACATTTCTTTACTGTTTTTTTATTTGATAAAATGCACGTTGGTGAGCAGAACAGACTTCTTTCAGAAACATTAAACATCATACAAAAACAGTCCACTTGTATGTTAGTTTATAGAGAGGCAATCATCTAGAAAAATTGACATTTATTAACAAATTTTGCGTTATACATGTGCATGACAGTGTAGATCCGCCTGTCTGCTGAAGGAGGTGTAATATACTGTGATTTTGATTTGCTTTGAGGGCGATTGCTAGTCATTGGTTGTGTGTGTGAGGGTCAGTACATGTTTGATCTTCACGTCTGTGATCTTCCATCACAAATCCTGAGTGTCTGCAGTCTCCTGACACGATGACGTCTCGCCTGACTGCGTCTCCATCACAATGAAATGGAAGCGTTCCAGTGCGCTGAACACAGACATTGATATCCTTCATCCTGAGAGATGATCGTCTGTGTGTGTGTTTGCTGACGAAACTCAGCGGAGAGTAACCGAATAAACAGCCATGTGTGTTTCTGTTAGGGTGGAGCTGTTTTGGTGTCTCAGTGATCAATGATCGAGGTGCCAAAGCTCATAAAGTGAAGGAATGAAGGAAGCGAGAGGAGGATGAAAGTCAGTCGCTTATGAGATCAGGACTGCAAAGGCATCCTGTGATTGTTCACACTGATCTCTCTCTTATGATTCATGATCTAGGTGCTTTTATTGTTGTGATTAAAATCAGCTCAAGCATTGTTATGATACTGATTCATAATGCTGACAGTTCTGATTGGATGAGCTGCGTTTGAAGTCGTCATATAATAGCTGGTTATGGCAACAAATGTGAATCTTTGATCTTAACTCGTGTGTGTATGCGTGTATTAGGGGTGTAACGATTCATCGATATGGATCAATAGATACGATGCATCGATGCCACGCGTAAAATATCGATATCTGTCGTATAAAAAGTCACCTTTATTTTGGCACTGTCCACATTTTCACAAAATGTCCGTCTATGTATTCCCACCAACGCGTGCATTCTCGTTCAATCTCACGTGTCATGACTCGATATAAGGACTACCCGAAGGCACAAGGCGAGCATATAAAACGCTCGAGATTGTTGGAGCAGCAGTCGCGCGCTTTGTGAGAAGTTTCGATATTGATCGATATACTCCTGTATCGAATCGTATCGTATTTTGAGGTATCTGCAAATATCGTATCGCTGGTATGAGAATCGATATCGAATCGTGACAAACCATCCGATTTACATCCCTAGTGTGTATGTATGCATGTAATATTTTAACTAATAATACATTTTTATTTCATTTTTTTATGAATTTATCTCAATCATAAATAGCAATATTTACCAGTGTAAAAACCAAAAACAACTTTATATTAATTGCCATATATGTTTCTTGAACTCACTGTCAGCAGTTTTGCTTCTCATGTAAATGCATCTTGTTTTAAACAGACATAAATACTAATTAAAAAGGGGTTTTACTGTATAAAAGTTCATAATGACCGTGTGAAGCTGCTAAATAAACAACATATTTGTTGACTTGGATATTTATATGCACTGTCTTCTGATAGTTTTGTTTTTGAAACACTACAAAATATTGTTGTATGCAAGTTGCTTTGGATAAAATTGTCTCCAAAATGCAAGAATATATAATTTAAGTGCACAGTATACGTTTGTGTTCCTTATTAAACATCCAGCATGCAGGTTTGTTTGAGTAAATGACCGGTTGTTCTTTTAATGAGCTTTTATCTACACGTCTAAGAGGAAAAAGTGAA
>CM049883.1:1418075-1448075 GCA_027474115.1 Schizopygopsis malacanthus
ACAGATGCTCTGCCAAAGACCTTCCCTGCTGTGGGCCGCTGAGATGCTCTGGAAGATACGAGGCGTGTGGCTGTCGTTTATGCGTGTCTGAGGAAGCTAACAGTGCCAGATGTTGTAATTCACTGCTTTATCTTCTTTAGAGAAACTGTGTTTTTACAGAAAACCAGAGTGCGCCTTTGCTAGCAACTTTTTGTTTTCCATGCAAATCCTGCTGTGATGAGATTAATCCAGTTCAGTTAAAACAGATATTATTGGTACATTATTCATTATATTGTAAAATCAATGTAGTTAATATTTCTTACAATTATTATATCAAATGTAAGACCAAGTGAAAATACATTACCAAATAAGCTCTGACGTTAAATACTGGAGATTCAGCTATATATATCACACACATTATCTTGCAAATTCTATCCCGCCAGAGTCACCAGCTGTTTTTATATGCAATAATATTCAAACTCTTGTCTATGATGCATTTTTGCTATTCCCAAATCAGAAGCGCGATCGCTTGGATGAGTTCAGTAAGCCCTATGATAGAAGATAACTAACCATTAAAACATGCTTACACTTTAGGCCTGTGGCTGTTATATTAAACTGAGTTTATAATGTTTTTTTTAGCTTCTAAAGATTATAGCCGTGTTTTTTCTAGCACAACTTCCTTCTCTTCACAGATTACCAAAACATAACGTCAGAATCAGATCAATCGTCTGTCGATTGTTGTAAAATGCCATCTTTACAGTTACTATATTGCTGGACATGTTTGATAATAAAACGTTGAAAGTACAATCCACACGAGAGACGCTGTTCCTCAGGCTGAAGTGTGTGTTTGCGCGCGTGTGAGCGCTCCAAAACAGACAAGCAAAGTACACTTTGAGCTTCGTGTCAAATACACACACAATATGTAACGGACGGCTTGGAGAGTGTTTATATCTTAAAGTGAACGAGAACAGTTGGGAGAAAATTTTGTGTCAATATTTTGTCTCAGTGACAGATTGGAGCTTCTTCAATGTTAATCAAAGAACAAAATACAAAGTGTGTGTTATAGCTTTAATAAGCATTAATCTATCAATATATACAGTGAAAACTATGCAGTGTTCATTTATATTTGATCACTTTTAGATTTATTTTGTAGCTATTATTTACCTGAACATTAATGTTAGTAGACCATCATAGATTGAAAGCACTGTTTGTTTGTTTTGTACATTTGTTTTATGGTATGACAAATGGTATATCTGTCAGTTTGTTTAACTTTGTTTCTTTGTTCATGTTCTTACTCTATCTTATCTTATGTATATAAAACACTAAACATGCCTGCACACCGGTGCATTTACAAATTGATGTTTTATATTTATTTATTTAATGGAATATTTATTTAACATTTCAGAATATAAAGCCATGTTAATTAAGCTGCTAATCTATCATAGAAATATATATTTCATACATATATGTGTATGTATGTATGTATGTATATATGTATGTATATATATAAATAACAAAAAGTACCGGACCGATAAGCAGTATCGATAAGAGTAGTAATACCGTTAAAACCTTAACGATACCCATCCCTAATTAAAATACAGTATGAGCACAGAGAGACGATTAGACAGAACAGAACAGTTATTTTTTTCTTTACTTTACTTTTAGTCATTTAGCAGATGCTTTTATCCAAAGCGGCTGAAAAAGTAACTAAAATTAAAAGTTAAAACTATACATATTATATACACACATTTAAGAAGATGACATGTGACAAATGCATACAACATTTCAAAACTAAACATTTAAATGAAAATAAAGTGTATGAGTATAAAAATGCTTCTAACATAACACTAAAGGCCTAAGTGCATAGTAAGAATTGGTTATAAAAACTGTAAATACTTTTTTTCATTATGTTTAGTGCAATTATTTGGTAGTCTGTGGTGGGATGGGGCGCAGGATTGTTTTATGGGTTTAATGGGGGGGTTTGAGAAGCACTGCACTAGAGCATCCCTTCGTTCAGACACAGTGGAAGATCTGATCAGACTCAGTGTAGGGGGGGGGGGGGGGCACTAGAGCATCCCTTCGTTCAGACACAGTGGAAGATCTGATATGAATCAGTGTAGAGGGCCAAGTCTGGAAGATGTTGATGCTAGAGAGTGTGGTCAGCTGGTTTAGCCGAGGCCAAAGATCAAGAAGGCCAAACTACAGGAGTTGGCCATCCGAGGGGCATGTGACTGCAATGGAGGATAATCCATAATACATTGAGCCACGAGATGTTCAGTTTGACGCCCTTAAAACACTTAATTTAGATTTTATTTATCTTGAGATGTTTTAAGTTTAAATCTCTGCTCAGTGAAGCACTTTAAGCACCAACACTTTTTCAGTAAGTTACCTTTCTTGTAGAATTGTGCTTCAAATAAAGAACTTTATGTTGACCAGATTGTTAGTTAGTCGTTTACTAGTCAATATTGCCTATATAAAAATTTGGGTGCACCTAACTTTTGTGCCGGTGCACCTAAGAAAAAAAGTTAGGCGCACCAGTGCACCCAGTGCAAAAAGTTAGTCTAGAGCCCTGTCTGAGGAAGCTAACAGTGCCAGATGTTGTAATTCACTGCTTTATCTTCTTTAGAGAAACTGTGTTTTTACAGAAAACCAGAGTGTTTGCAGAAGATGCCACTGCTGTTGTTCAATCCAGTGATGGACCTAAATGTTAGTAAAATTGTAGTTTTTATATTTTTACAATATTATATCATAATGTAAGACCAAGTAAGGTACATTACCAAATGTAAAATACAGATTTTCACTGTGGTCTCAGAGACTTTTGCAGCTTTCAGTATATATTCTGTTTTCAGTATAGAAAGTGATATTAAGGTATGTCTGTAACCAGCAGATAAATTCTTTAGTAACTCTAAGATAGATTTGTATGAACCAGGTGGCTCTGTGAGATCTGTTCGTGTGTGCGCGCGTGTGTGTGTGTGTGTATGCGTATGCATGTGTGCATGTGTGCATGCGTGTGCGTGCGTGTGTGTGTGTGTGTGTGTGTGTGTGTGAGCGTGTGTGTGTGAGACTGTGCGTGTGTCTGTGCGCGTGCGTGTGTGTGAGACCGTGCGTGTGAGACTGTGTGTCTGTGTGCGTGCGCGTGCGTGCGTGTGTGTGTGTGTGTGTGTGAGACCGTGTGTGTGTGCGTGTGAGACTATGTGCGTGTGTCTGTGTGTGTGCGCGTGCATGTGCGTGCGTGTGTGTGTGTGCGTGCGTGTGCGTAAGTGCGTGTGTGTGTGTGTGTGCGTGTGAGACTGTGTGTGTGTCTGTGTGCGTGCGTGCGTGTGTGTGTGAGAGGTGTTATTCTACTTAAAGAAATCAATTGCACTGCAGCTGGTACCTTCCTCTTTATGGCCTGTTTGCAGTTCTGACTCCATTGATTTTTTTCTCCTACCTCTTTCTTGCTTCAGGCTCAGAGGAGCATGTGATGAATGGCTGGAGGTGTCAGAGAGATCTGGAATGAGAGAGAGAGAGAAAGAGACTTTTCCTTCCCATTACGCTCTAATGCATCACCTCCACACACACACACACACACACACACACAGGACTCTCTTTACGTCTGTAGGGAGGGATAGATGTGGGAATGATAGTTAGAGAAGGTGTCATTAATTCAGCGCTGTAGGCCGTGACATTCCCAGATACAGTACTCTCTTCCTCTAGGAAAACGCTTCGGCGGTGCTACTAACCAGCAGTGACACAACAAGCTTCCAGTGCAGTCATTTGTGCTTTCACACTGAAAGTGATGCTAGAATGTTCTGCACTGTGGGTTGTCTCTGTAGTTGTGTGTGTTTAGGCACATACACGTTAACACTTATCATTTGTGGATGAATTATCGTTTTAAGGGTGTGTGTGTGTGTGTGTGTGTGTGTGTGTGTGTGTCAGGGTTAAGTGCTCTACTTAGAACTGCAGCTATATAGATGGATCCTTTATATTTAATAGATTAATATATTTATGTGCATATATAAATTCATATTTATTTATATTTATATATTTATTTATAACATTCGTTTAGCAGAAAAATTTGAAATAAATTACATGTTTTATTTAAATATAGATATTAAAAGTAATAAAATAATTATACAACATATTATATATAATATAATTACTGTATATATTAGTAATTATAAGTTATACAAATATAGACTGATAAATAGCTAGAAATAAACAATTTAATTTCTATATTTACTTTTTTAATATATTTATGTGTGGACACTTTCATTCATATACAAATATTTGCATATGTATAACAAATAAATATATTAAACATTTATTAATTTAACAGAAATGTTCAATATTATTTTTTTAAATACCAATGTGTAAATATTTAGATTTAACTAATATAAAATAATAATTATATATAATCTAGATAAATAGAAATAAACAATTTATAAATATTTTATTTGAAATATTTGTGTACAAATGTGTACATATTTACATATCAATACATATATAACTTTTTAAAATATATTTTTTATTTATGTAATCATATAGAATTAAGAGTCATGTATGAGACATGTTCCTGTGGCTCAGTGGTCGAGCATTGCGTTAGCAGCGCAAAGGTTGTGGGTTCGATTCCCAGGAAACACAGGTACTGACAAAACATGTATAACCTGAATGCACTGTAAGTCGCTTTGGATAAAAGCATCTGCTAAATGCGTAAATGTAAATGTAATGTATCACCCTGAAAAGGTATATTTAGTGATATTGAGCATCGGACTGCACACGATCGACTCATCACGACTGCTTGCTGGAGGAATAACTACATGTAGTGAAGCGCTGGTCGTTTCAGTCTGAGATGTGGCAGAGAGCGAAGGTCTAAATAAATCAGCCGTGATGTGTGAGTGAGGGTCAGACCGCGGTGAACGGCTGTCCTTAAACGCTGCTGCTCTAAGACGCTCTAAAAATAACATCCAGACAGCGTCTCACATCCAGCGTCTCCTGCTGGAGAATCACTCTCGCTCGCTCAGATTCATTTAGCTTTGCTTCTGATGGACATGCGAGAACTGATCCGCTCCGTCTGCGTCTTTTCTCTGTCCCTGTTCATTAGATTAGTAAATCACTTACTGTAATGTTTCATAATGATGATTTTGCTTAGGGATGCACGATATATCGGCCACCATATCGGTATCGGCCGATAAATGCCCATTTTTTTGTTATCGGTTATCGGCCCGATAAGAAAATTTGGCCGATATCTTTAAGCCGATAAATAATGCATTATTTCCTTCAGAGATATTTCAGATGTGCGCTGTTCGCCATGATGTTTTGAAATGCTTGAAATATGATTGAATCACTTTGAAAAGGACAATACACTTATGTGCAACATGTGCAGAGCAAGTCTGTCATAAAGGCTACATAAAATTATAATAATAACCTTACTGTAAATGACTGAGGAATCTTTGTGTGCTGTGTTTTGTGCGCGCGTTGAGCGCATCCACAACGGAGCTACACCACATTGACAGTTAAGTTTGCTTGTGCATTTGCAGCCTTTTGTGCAATTGTACGTAGTAATATTGTGTTTATTTTATGTATATCTCATATAGAATGCATTTGGTTAAGTTAATAGAGCGCTTCAGTTTGCCGGTGATCATCTTTATCTCAGCGCACGCAGCTCAAACAGCAGCGCACAACTAATAACTATGATTGGGACGGTTATGTATATAACATTCTAATGAGATCATTATTATAATAAAACGTTGTGAATTATTTGGGTTTAGTTGCCGTGTTTCAGCGCGTTGTTACGGGAAGCCAAGTGCGCGATTCTTTACGCATGTAACGATGTCCAATGACTTGTTTGCATTATTTATGTATTTTATTTGTGAGACTTTTATGGTGAAATTTGGTAATGGGAGAGTAAAAATATATATTTTTTAAACTTACACTGTTCAAACTAGGCTGCTTATGTTGAAGTGTTTGGGATGTGGCTTTTAATGATGAGACCTTTTTTTTTATATCAGGCTCTCAAAAAGTATATATAAATTGGATGTAGATTTATCGGCCAACATATCGGTTATCGGCTCTCAAATATAAAGCAGTTATCGGTATCGGCCAAAAATGTTTCATATCGGTGCATCCCTAATTTTGCTTATGTTATGAAACCTAGCGTGCTTAGGCTCCCGACTCATAATTAATTTGGACCAAATTCCTTCCCATTATTGCATATAGAGATGTTAACTCCATAATACATTGCAATAATTGATCCAAGATCGTCTAAAGTTTGCAGTAAGGATATGCAGGAATATTTAAAAGACTGAATTCAAATATTACACTAACTTTACTGTCAATTTTACAAGTATTTAATACCGTAAAACAGAAGCATCTACGCATATAGTGTGCAAATAGCCAGTATTACAGTATCATATTATACATATATTACAGGATATAGTACAAACAATGTACTCTGAAATAGGTCAAGGATTCTTATGTTTTTATATAAAATGATATTTGTTTGTATTACGGCTGTCGTTAATTACTTTGTGCTTTTCTTTCAGGTCCGATGAGCATCTGATGGATGCGTAGTGTTTTCTGTTCGGTCCTGTGGACGCAGAACACACACCGGTAAGAAAGCAGATTAAATAAACTAATATATTAATAGATAGATAATAGAGACAAACAATATATATATATAATTTAAATATAAATAAATGTATTAAACATTTAGCATTTAATAGCATATTTATTTAGAAATAAATAGGTAAATATATTTAAATTAAAAAAGCATGTCTGTATACATTTTTTGTAATAATTAATAGTTAAATAAGCATTGCGTTAGCAGCGCAAAAGGTTGTGGGTTCGATTCCCAGAGAACACACATACTGATAAAACAATGTATAACCTGAATAAGTCACTTTGGATAAAAGCATCTGCTAAATGCATAAATATAATTTAATAACTATAAACATATATGTCTACAAATTTAGCTAGATTTGTCAAAATATAATTTATTTATGAATCAAGTACAATCAAGAGTCATGTATCACAAGTTTTAAGGTTTTGTGATAAAGCCAATCAGACTGCACATGATCTGTTTATTTCACGATTGCTCGCCAGATAACGAACTAAATAGACATAAAGTACATTCACAGGTTAAATTAATCCGTCTTGGGTCAGATCGCCCTAAAAGTGATGTTTTCTCAGAGAAGGAATGAGAAGCCATGAGAAAACGCTCGTCAGAGGAGTGTTGTGGGTATAAACGCAGCTTTGTTTTACCCGAATAGAAGTCAGAACATGTTTCTTCCAAATACTTCATGAAGGTGTAAACTTAATACGCATTGGTGCATAAACAGACTCATTTGTTCACCAATACAGTGATTTGTGACGGTAAACACCTACTTCGGAAAATGATGTGAAGTATTAAACGATATAAAAACCATCTATCAGCTGTAGTTTTTATTTTTAAAACATGTATATGAAAATGTATAAGCATAAATGCAACTGAGTCCCGCGCATGTATTGCAACACACAGCTGTGTGTGTTTGTTGGCCCATGACTCATGAATGTGTGTGTCTGCAGCTGGTGATGAATATTAGCTGGTATAATAGACTGTGTGTGTTAACGAGGCGGTCAGAACAGAGACGTATTGTTGAGCGTGTGAACAGTGGCTATTGTGAGCAGCGGTGACGACCAACTTTATCTCTACATTATGAGCTCGTTTAGATTAACGTCAGCATCAAATCAGAATGAACTATTCCTCAAGTAAAAAAAAAATAATTAAATCTAATCATTTGCTCAACTTTCCGTTTTCAGCTCTCTTGTTTTGAAACGCCTCTCATATTGATACACATCTTTCCATGGAGAAAATAAAGCGCTGACCTACATTTGTTAAATATCCTGTTTCACTCTGAAATACAGGCTTTCTGTGAGTGAGTGAATAAATGAATGCATTTATTAATTATGTGGGTAATAATAATAAGTCATTTGCCTTTCCACAATATAAGGTAGGGGTGGCCATATGACCAAAATCTTATATCATGATATGACAAATCTTATATCACGATAACAATATATATATCACGATAGAGTGATTTTTTTTTTTCTTTTAAAAAGGTTTTTATTATATAAAAATCTTTGATACCATAGAATTTTCATAATCCTTGTCACCAATATCAAACTAATACAAGCCTAAAGAGAGAAACTCAACCTCACTGAAGATAAATAAACAGTCAGCGATGAAATAAGGATGAGAAACTAATTGCAAGCAATATGACAAAAACTACAATAAATAAGAAACGCTACATACATTGTGTAAATTAATTAGTCTTCACTGTGTTAATTATATCTATCTATTATAGAAATAATTAACACGTGTATTATGTATAGATTCTATATTTAAATATATCATTATTGTTATTTATTCTGATTAAAAAGTTACAAAAGTGATTTAGTCGAGCAGTGAGAGATGTTCTAGCAGTGTGTTATGATTAACATGAACGAATATTGGAACGCTTCCCCTTTAAGAGCGAAGTCTGGATCAATATTGGAACGCTTCCCCTTTAAGAGCGAAGTCCGGATCAATATTGGAACACTTCCCCTTTAAGACCGAAGTCCGGATCAATATTGGAACGCTTCCCCTTTAAGAGCGAAGTCCGGATCAATATTGGAACGCTTCCCCTTTAAGAACGAAGTCCGGATCAATATTGGAACACTTCCCCTTTAAGACCGAAGTCCGGATCAATATTGGAACGCTTCCCCTTTAAGAGCGAAGTCCGGATCAATATTGGAACGCTTCCCCTTTAAGAGCGAAGTCCGGATCAATATTGGAACGCTTCCCCTTTAAGAGCGAAGTCCGGATCAATATTAGAACGCTTCCCCTTTAAGAGCGAAGTCCGGATCAATATTGGAACGCTTCCCCTTTAAGAGCGAAGTCCGGATCAATATTGGAACGCTTCCCCTTTAAGAGCGAAGTCCAGATCGATATTGGAACGCTTCCCCTTTAAGAGCGAAGTCCGGATCAATATTGGAACGCTTCCCCTTTAAGAGCGAAGTCCAGATCGATATTGGAACGCTTCCCCTTTAAGAGCAAAGTCCGGATCTAATACTCTGTTACATTGCGTTTTCTCTTTCTGTCGTTTACTCTCTCTTAAGACCTAAATCGCTGTGTTAACGAGGATACTTGCAAAGACGGGGATTCTGACGAATATAAGTGTGTTTATGTAATTGTTCAAAGTCGGCGGAAAAGAAAAGGCGCTCCTCTCACACAGAAAGAGACGGCGCACGCATATAGCTCTGCTGTTTGAGTTTCAACGTCTTAAAATCAGTTGTTTTAAAACTGCAGTGCTTACAAACACGTGTCCATGCTACAGATGTAGTCCTCGTTTAGTAACGAGCTCCTGGTTTTGTCCTGGCTGGTTCTGTCTCCTCTTCACGTCCCGTGGTGGGCGGCGAATAAAGATCGCAGTCACTCAATGAAAATGATGAAAAGGTTTTACCGGAAACAATGTATTTTGCGACACCACGAAATAAACGATAGAACATAAATATGAAACGATAGACTTTTTATTTCGTCCATCCGATATATATCATCATATCGCACAGCCCTAATATAAGGCATAAAAAGGGCTTTAATCCAAGTTCTTAAATTCATAAAGTCATGCCATTAAATGTTGCATGCGCTGCAAAAAAAAAAAAAAAATTGGCAGTGTGATTAGGTTATTTCCATATTCTGGAGGTTGGAAAATGTTTGTTTTTTTGTAACATGACAAGTAAAGGAGATCTGTTGTATTTTAAAGGTTAAAGCATTGCTAATACAAGACATTTAGAAACTATATTAACATTTAATTGATCGCTTACGTTTTCTTTACTTGGTCTTAAATTGACCTTCATAAAACCCTGCTTACATGTCAGAATATGGAGGTAAAAAACAATGTGGTTTACTTGCATCGTTCATCATGACATCATCCCATCCAACCGCAAGAGAGAGCGAGAGAGAGAATAAAATCTGAAATATGGTTAAATTCTGACAGCACGCTAAAGTTAAAGCACAGACAGATTAGTGTAGGTGAAGTTGAGCGGGTTGATGTTGTTCCGACGGGTCAGATGTCCGTGTTCCTCCCCTGCACCAGTTCCTGTATAACTCTCTCTCTTCCTCTGACAGGAAAGGCCTCATTTCCTGAGGCTGATCTGAATCAGAGTCACAGAGGACGCTCTACTGAACCAGTATTTCAGACCACACTAACGGTAGCGTGATCCACACACATTCAGCCTCACGAAACCGTGAGGAACAGGACGGGAGAACCCCGGTACTGCCCGAGTTTATTAGCAATGGGAACCATCCCGTGGTTTATGAATATTTAAATTGTTCAATATGATGCGTCATAGTATATGAATGTACTAATGCTAATATACTAATATGCTAATACTAATATGAATATGTTAGTCGTACAGTATGATTGTGTATGACTATGGCATGAATATGGAAATTGTCTAGTATGCTGATGGTGTATAAATATGGAAATCGTCCAGTGTGATGCTTTATGAATATAGAAATTGTGATGGTGTATGAATATGATATGTATACAGAAAACATTTTAAATGGTAATCATCTAGTGTGACGGTGTATGAATATGATAATTGTCCTGTGTGATGCTGTATGAATATAATCGTCCTGTGTGACGGTGTATGAATATGATTATTCAGCGTGATGGTGTATGAATATGATTATTCAGCGTGATGGTGTATGAATATAGAATTTGTCCAGTCTGATGGTGTATGAATATGATAATCGTCCAGTGTGACGGTGTATGAATATGATAATCGTCCAGTCTGATGGTGTATGAATATGATAATCGTCCAGTCTGATGGTGTATGAATATGATAATCGTCCAGTGTGATGGTGTATGAATATGATAATCGTCCAGTCTGATGGTGTATGAATATGATAATCGTCCAGTGTGACGGTGTATGAATATGATAATCGTCCAGTCTGATGGTGTATGAATATGATAATCGTCCAGTGTGACGGTGTATGAATATGATAATCGTCCAGTCTGACGGTGTATGAATATGATAATCGTCCAGTCTGATGGTGTATAAATATGATAATCGTCCAGCGTGATGGTGTATGAATATGATAATCATCCAGTGTGGTGGTGTATGAATATGATAATAGTCCAGTGTGGTGGTGTATGAATATGATAATCGTCCAGTGTGGTGGTGTATGAATATGATAATCGTCCAGTGTGGTGGTGTATGAATATGATAATCGTCCAGTGTGGTGGTGTATGAATATGATAATCGTCCAGTGTGGTGGTGTATGAATATGATAATCGTCCAGTCTGATGGTGTATGAATATGATAATCGTCCAGTGTGATGGTGTATGAATATGATAATCGTCCAGTCTGATGGTGTATGAATATGATAATCGTCCAGTCTGATGGTGTATGAATATGATAATCGTCCAGTGTGGTGGTGTATGAATATGATAATCGTCCAGTGTGGTGGTGTATGAATATGATAATCGTCCAGTGTGGTGGTGTATGAATATGATAATCGTCCAGTGTGGTGGTGTATGAATATGATAATCGTCCAGTGTGGTGGTGTATGAATATGATAATCTTCCAGTGTGGTGGTGTACGAATATGATAATCGTCCAGTGTGGTGGTGTATGAATATGATAATCGTCCAGTGTGGTGGTGTATGAATATGATAATCGTCCAGTGTGGTGGTGTATGAATATGATAATCGTCCAGTGTGGTGGTGTATGAATATGATAATAGTCCAGTGTGGTGGTGTATGAATATGATAATCGTCCAGTGTGGTGGTGTATGAATATGATAATCGTCCAGTGTGGTGGTGTATGAATATGATAATCGTCCAGTGTGGTGGTGTATGAATATGATAATAGTCCAGTGTGGTGGTGTATGAATATGATAATCGTCCAGTGTGGTGGTGTATGAATATGATAATCGTCCAGTGTGGTGGTGTATAAATATGATAATCGTCCAGTGTGGTGGTGTATGAATATGATAATCGTCCAGTGTGGTGGTGTATGAATATGATAATCGTCCAGTGTGGTGGTGTATGAATATGATAATCGTCCAGTGTGGTGGTGTATGAATATGATAATAGTCCAGTGTGGTGGTGTATGAATATGATAATCGTCCAGTGTGACGGTGTCTGAATATGATAATAGTCCAGTGTGGTGGTGTATGAATATGATAATAGTCCAGTGTGGTGGTGTCTGAATATGATAATAGTCCAGTGTGGTGGTGTATGAATATGATAATCGTCCAGTGTGGTGGTGTATGAATATGATAATCGTCCAGTGTGATGGTGTATGAATATGATAATCGTCCAGTCTGACGGTGTCTGAATATGATAATCGTCCAGTCTGACGGTGTCTGAATATGATAATCGTCCAGTCTGATGGTGTATGAATATGATGAATATGATAATCGTCCAGTCTGATGGTGTATGAATATGATAATCGTCCAGTCTGATGGTGTATGAATATGATGAATATGATAATCGTCCAGTCTGATGGTGTATGAATATGATAATCGTCCAGTCTGATGGTGTATGAATATGATAATCGTCCAGTCTGATGGTGTATAAATATGATAATCGTCCAGTCTGATGGTGTATAAATATGATAATCGTCCAGTCTGATGGTGTATAAATATGATAATCGTCCAGTCTGATGGTGTATAAATATGATAATCGTCCAGTGTGACGGTGTATGAATATGATAATCGTCCAGTCTGATGGTGTATGAATATGATAATCATTCAATATGGTAATTGTCCAGTCTGATGATTGTTCGTGTGAAGGTCTATGAATATGGAAAGAATTTAGTATGAAAATGTAAGAATGTGATAATCATTAGTAAAATGGATTATGAATATGATACTCATTCTGTACGTATTCTATGTTTTCTATTTCTACAGAAATCCATCTACACAGATTTATTTATTTCCACTATTTGTCATCTTTATATTTTTAGCCATGTTTTTGAGTTTCATTTATGACTCCATGACTCTTCCTGGTTCTTGACGTCTGTATGAATGTGATGATTGTAAACGTCTTAATCCTGTGCGCGTGTGCGTGCGTGCGTGTCACTCAGACGTCTGGAGCTTTAGTGTGTGTCTCGTCTGACATGCCGTCTTGTTACTGAGTGATGTAACAAACGAGAGTCGTGTGATTGTGGAGGGTTACTGACGTTCACTAAACAGCAGGAAACTCTCCTGCTTCTCGACATGTTTCCCTTCAGTCTGTGCTAGAGATGTGTGTGTGTGTGCACGTACGTGTGTGTGTGTGTTATGTGGCCTGTCTCGGCACATCGTTTGTTAGTTATGCAAGTGTTCCAGCCGCTGCAGTCTGATAGTTGCGAGTACGCTAGAGATCACATATTTTTGCCAAACTCCTGCTGGTGCATTCTGGGATGCTTCAGTCTGGCTGTCTGCAGTGGCACATATACGGTTCATTTACGCTATAAATATCACTCAGCGTCTGAGACGGATGATGTAAACGGGACGCGCTGCTGTAATATCATGTGATTATGGAATCGGCTCTCATATTCTGACCTGGTTTCATTATTTTACAGCAGCAATGCTTGCTGCTCACACACACACACACACACAAACACACACGTGCACACAAACACACACGCACACAGACACACACACACACACGCACACACACACACACACGCACGCACACACACACACGCACACACACGCACACACACACGTGCACACACACACACACACGCACACAGACACACACACACACATACGCACACACACAAACACACACGTGCACACGCACACACACACACGCACACACGCACACACACACGCACACACACAAACACACACGCACACACACACACACACAGGCACACACACACACACACACATGTGTATCTAAATGTTGAATGAATAGCTCTGCATTTATGTACCACTTAATAATAAAGAAAACATGCAAACTAAAGTACATCGGGGGAAATTACATCTTTAGAGATCAGCATTTTATTAAATATATGCATTATATATCATGCATTTACAATTCATTAGATTTATACTGGTGTTATTTTAATATCATTGACACACTATTAGTTTTTGTTAATGTTTTTAATTAGATTTTATTCGAATATTTTCTGTTTTCTCTTTAATTTGATTAACATTTTTGTGTGTTTTTGCCATTTTTATTCGTTTTTGATTTTTTTTAAAGTCTAAATAGTTTTATTAATTTTTATTTAGCTATAGTTTTAGTTTTAGTTATTTTAATACTTTAAAGTTTAAATTAAAATACTTAATTTTAGTTAACTGCCAAGCAAAATGTATTATGTTCAATTTTATTTTTAAAGATTTTATTTCAGGTAACATTTATTTTAATTCAAAGTGCAAAAAAAATTCAATAATTTCTATTTTTATATATATATATAAAGTTGTACTTTTATTTTTTTGTAGTTTACCTATAATCACCCCGTTTTGTTTTCTTGACCTATTGTCTTCATTGTTTAATTAATGTTTGAATAAATCTGTCTTGAAAACAAGTTTTTATTTTAGCCACAGTTTAAATATTATGTGCAGTTTAAATGTTCATAACTCAGTTTTTATTAGTGTTGATTATTAAATAAATGTAATGTATTGATTACTAAAAATATGTTTGGGGTTTTCTGCTAAATTAAAACTTTAGGTTTGGTTAAAAATGTTGCATCACAAAAATCTTTTTTAAATAAAAAGTGTGGTTGTTGTGAGATGGTTGCTAGGTTGTTCTAGTTGGTTGCTAGGTGGTCTCTTCAGTCTGGCCTGACGATAAAGCGTCTGTGCTCTTCTGTGCTCTGCTGCATCTGATCACTGTGTCTAAACGCAGTGTGTTTTTCAGGGTCTGAGCGTTGGATGGCCGGGCGGTAGGGTCAGAGACGGTCCGGCAGGATGAATTCTCTCCAGTCCATGGACCGACACATCCAGCAAACCAACGACCGGCTCCACTGCATCAAACAGGTGAGAGAAAACACATCCCCACAGAGCCCAGACCTTAACAACACCTTTAGGATCTCCATTCGTCTCATTTGGCCAGTTAAAGAAGGTTGTCACGCTCCTCTGAGAGTGTTTGAATAGATTCATAAGCTGTGACGCCCCCTACAGGACACCTGTATAATAGACAATAATTTCCTGTAGATTAGTGATGAATATATTTGTGTTTCAAGGGCCTTTTCACACCTCAACTCACATAAACTATAACAACTAAATACATTTTTACAAGCATAATATTTGATTTGTGTGATTTTCTTTTATCAGCACCTACAAAATCCAGCAAATTTCCAGACGGCGGCGACGGAGCTGTTGGATTGGTGCGGAGATCCACGAGCGTTTCAGCGGCCCTTTGAGCAAAGCCTGATGGGATGCCTAACGGTGAGGGCAAATCAATCCGCTTCAGCCGCTTAACCAATCAGCAGCCAGCTTTCATCTGCTGTCAGTTGATGCTAACCCTTCAACAACATATCAAACTACCAATTTCTGCTTATTCGCTACGTATATCCGCAATCACAAAGTTTAATCGTAACATATAATCATTGTAGTTAATAGTGTTCACCGTCTGATTGATTACGTGCAGATTCTTGCACATTTCTGCCATAGTCATAAATATAAATATAATGTACAAACTTAATATTTAGCGCTATACAACTAAACTAAACTTGAATTGAATTGAATTGTTAGTAATATGCACAGTTGGTTGGACCAGCTCCGACAGTCACCTTGTGCAAAGATCAATATAAAGATTAATATATACAATTTTATTCTATTCTGGTCCAATTTATTCTTTTTGTATTCTATTCTGTTCAGCTGTTTTATTGAAATATTTTCCTTTGTACTCTTCTATTCCTTTGTGCTTTTATTCATTCTATTCTATTATTTATATTCTGCTCCAATGTGTTATTTTTATTTTATTTTACTCTACTCTGCTCTATTTTACTCTTTTGTTTTCCGCTGTGCATTCATTTATTCTAATTCTTTTTTTTTCAGATTGGCTCTAGTTTATTATATTATGTAAAATGTATTTTATTCTGTTCTGATCTATTCTGTCGTTTCTATTCTACTCTTCTATCCTATTGCACTTTATTCTATACCATTTTATTATTTTCTATTTTGCTTCAATTACATTTTTTATTCTATTCTACTCTATTCTGTTATACTTTAATTTATTGTATTGTATTGTTTTTTTCTGTTCTAATCTGCATCACATTTATTCTATTAATTGTATTTAATTTTATTCTGCTCTCTTCTATCTAATCTATTATTTTTCTATTCTATTGTGCTTTAATAATTTTTAATTTCATTCTGTTCTAATCTGTATCACATTTATTCTATTAATTGTATTTAATTTTATTCTGCTCTCCTCTAATCTATTATTTTTCTATTCTATTGCATCACATTTATTCTATTAATTTTATTCTGCTCTCCTCTATTAATTTTATTTTCTGCTTTAATAATTTTTGATTTCTTCTTCTATCTAATCTAATTTTATTTAATTTTATTCTATTCTACTTTTTTTTCTATTCTATTGTGCTTTAATAATTTTTTATTTCATTCTCACATTTATTCCATTAATTTTATTCTGTTTTAATCTAATCTATTCTACTTTTCTATTCTATTGCATAATTTTTAATTTCACATTTATTCTATTAATTTTATTCTGCTCTCCTCTATCTAATTTTTCTATTCTATCTTTAATTGTTTTATTTAATTCTACTTTTCTATTAATTTTATTCTGCTCTCCTCTATCTAATCTATTCTACTTTTCTATTCTATTGTGCTTTAATAATGTTTTATTTAATTCTGTTCTAATCTGCATCACATTTATTCTATTAATTTTATTCTGCTCTCTTCTATCTAATCTAATCTATTCTACTTTTCTATTCTATTGTGCTTTAATAATGTTTTATTTAATTCTGTTCTAATCTGCATTTATTCTATTAATTTTATTTGCTCTCTAATTTTATTCTGCTTTAATAATTTTTTATTTAATTCTCTAATCTCTAATTTATTCTATTAATTTTATTCTGCTCTCCTCTACTTTTCTATTCTATTGTGCTTTAATAATTTTTGTATTTAATTCTATAATTGTTCTATCTAATCTAATCTATTATTTTTCTATTCTATTGTGCTTTAATAATTTTTGTATTTAATTCTGTTCTAATCTGCTCTGATTTATTCTATTCATTTTATTTGAAATGCTTCTGCTCTGTAATATTGTAGTCTGTTTGATTATACTTTTCTGCTTGAAGTTATTCTGTTCAAATATATCATATTTTCAAACGTTTATTCTATGAAGTGATTTAGGCGTTCTACAGCAGAGAAAGAGAGAATATCCTCGCTCTCGCGTGCAGATCTGAACTGCATTTAAGGAGAATGTGGAAAAAGGGCTAAACCAAACCTCCCTCAGATGTTTAATTAGGTGCTTTAGACACACATGATGTGTGTTTAACTGTAATTAAGACACAGATATGAAAGATTGCCTCCTGCACATCTGTGCTTCAGGCCTCAGGGTGTGGTGCTGTTTAACGTGGGCCTAACGAGGGTTTGCAAATCAGGACAGAGATTTTATTCCCCAAAAACCACAAGCACCCAATTGAACTATGACAAAGCATGCCTGAATGCTGAGATTTCAGCGATGTTTGAATATTATTTGTGTCTGTGTGTCAGGTGGTGAGTCGTGTCGCGGGTCAGCAGGGTTATGACATGGATCTGGGGTATCGGCTGCTGGCCGTTTGTGCTGCAAACAGGGACAAGTTCACCCCCAAATCAGCAGGTGAGACTCCTCCATCGTCTACGATTGTCTCAGCACCAGTGGCGGCTGGGGCGCCGCCCCCCCCTTCAAGTTAGCCCCCTTTAACATGTTAACAATAAGTTACAAATATATTGCAAACATTAACTAAATAAAATCATTTAGTCATAGTATTCTACTGTTAGTTATATTATAATTTATAAAAAATCTAAACTATATTTCTTTCATATTTGTGTGCGGGGCGCCGGACTAATGAGTGTGTATGTAGGTACACAAACTTTTCAAAAGCATGTGATTTGAGGCTAAGCTCTAATTGGCTTGTTTCAAACTGTCCTTGGGGCGCAGGCTCCTCCCACTTTTGTTGTTAGAGCGAATCAATATTGTTTTTATATGTTTGGCCTCATGTGATTGGACCGTTCTCAACGACTCTCGTTCCACTCAGCAGCAGCTCGTCAGTTGACAGACAGGTACTAATTAATGAGGAAGCAAGCGCAATATCTCCAGATGAAAGAACATTCGGTTTTATCTTTACACAAACTGCAAAATGTGACGGTCCATATGAGCTGAAATGGTGCTTTTGGACCTGCTGCTGCTCATCTGGGAGAAACTGAGCCGAACGATGATGTAACTAACTAGTTAACTACATTACCTACCCATAAAGAAGCAGAGCACACTAGGGTCTGTTTTTGAGGCTTATAGTTTAGAGAACGTATTTTTACTTCCAAAAAGATTTAAGACACCGGCTGCATCAGTGTTATTTTAATATCACTGAGATAGTCTTATAGTCTTTATTAATAGATTCATTCTTACATTTTCCGTTTTAATTTTAACTCAAATAAGTCACATTTAAAAAAATAAAAATTAAATAATTAAAGTTTTAGTAGTTTTGTTGTTTTGTAATTTTTTGTTAATTATCTTATATTTGTCTATCTAGCTTTTATTAATTTGAATTTAAATTGTAGTTGTTTTATTTAAAAAAATATATATTATTTAATTTTATTCAAACATTTTATTAAAATGGTATTTTATTTTAACAAAAAAAAAATTCCTTGGCAACTTGCTGAAATAAAAAGTTTTTTCTATTTAAGTTAACATTCGTTTTAATTTCAAAACATAAATTAAAATAGATTTTTTATAAATGGTTTTAATTTGTTTTTATTTTTAGCTAACTATTATAATCATATGCCATCAAAAGCTTTGATGTAACACTTCATATATAATTACATTAATTCGGTGTAATTAATTCTTGCATAATAAATAAGTTCTGAGAAAATAAATTAGTATGATTTGATGTACATTGTGGTTCTTCGTGGGCGCTTCAAGTGTAGACAGAATTATTAATTATAATTATAATCATCTGTAATTGAGGAGCATCTGGATTTGTGTCTTGAGTTGTTTTGAGGACTTTATATGGTTGTGTTGATGGAAACGGATTAGCCAACATCTTCAGAGTCATGCGTTTCATTAGAAACAGGTTTCTCTATAGAGTTTCCAGCGGTGGTCCGTGAACGCCGCTGTGCCGGAGGGATGTGTCTGGTGTTTGCTTGATTGAGATTCTCGTACTGTCTGAGAGTGATTCTTCCCTGCGCCAGGAACAGTCTCAGGTTTATAGCTGTGTGCTGTCGGTCTAGACTGGGTGTGTGTTTGGGGTTTTTCTGCACTTCTTCAGTTCACTGCTGAGCGTCGATCTGTGTTATCCTGCTCCTGTTTGATGATCGAGACCAGCTTGGAGATCACGGTACGCTTTACGATCACTTATTACACGGCTGGATTCTGATTGGTCAGCGTTCTGGGGTCAAATATTTGATAGCTGTGTTAGTTTCTTTCCACGTAATACAATCAGTTAACTCGAATCAATATTCATGTCCATTTATTTGTATATTCAGTGTGGTATTAATAGAGTGGATTCATACAGATATCGACTGGTTATTTTAAAGCAGAATTCACCTGCAGCATGTGTGATATCATAAAAAATATATGAGCATATATTAAGTGTATTTTTGCTCTGATTGGTCCAAAAGAGGATTACTGATGGATTATGAATTGTGATTCAAACACCGAATCAATTCATATCCAAACAGCCACTTCAGATAATTGCTTCAAAATGGTAAATATAAGAAGTAAAATATTAATATATAATAATTCCTAAGTGAGAAATGCCATGCAGAGACTGAATGATTAATTTTTCATCGAGTCTTTGGAGCAAACAGTTTGATTTACAGAAACTAATTGAACTATAATGAAGTTATAATTGCAAAACTAATCCTAATGTAATGACTACATACAAATTGCATGAAAGTAATTATATACACAATTAGTATTGTTAAAAGCGCTATATAAATAAAGGTGACTTAATTGTGAAATTCATGTTGCTTATTTTTATTCTACAATTATAAAATCAGTGTGAACATTAAATATAGTTCAAAACAACTGTTAATTATAAGTATTATTTATATGTACATTTGTAAAGATGTGTATATGTGACCCTGGAGCACTAAAGCAGTCATACGTAGCATATATTTGTAGCAATAACCAACAATACATTATATGGGTCAAAATTATAGATTTTTCTTTTATGCCAAAAATCATTAGGATATTAAGTATAGATCATGTTCCATGAAGATATTTAGTAAATTTCATACCAGAAATATATAAAAATGTATTTTTGGATTATTAATATGCATTGCTAAGAACTTCGTTTAGACAACTTTAAAGAAGATTTTCTCAATATTTAGATTTTTTTGCTATTTTCAAATATTGTCCGATCATAACAAACCATACATCAATGGAAATATTATTTATTCAGCTTTCAGATTATGTATAAATCTCAATTAAAAAAAAATGATGACTGGTTAATGACCCTTATGACTGGTTTTGTGGTCCAGGGTCACATGTATGTATTATACATTATCTGGTAATTTTTGATGAAATGAGCAGATAATGTACATTTAAAAAGTCATTATCACAAAATAATCCCTTTAAAAGTTACACACAACCCTTGATTGTGCATGATTCCAAAAATAAGTCATTACAATTTAAATTAAATTAAATACAAATTGAAAATAGAAAAAATATGTATAATTTAAATATAATGTATTTTTGTATTATTTATGTATTTTTAATTGTTCAAACTGTTTTTTAATTGTTCAAAGATGTTTTAATTTGACGAAGAGCCTTGGTTATGTCTTTGATACACTGCTGGAGTGTGTGTAGTGTGTGGAGTGTGTCACTGGTGGTTTTCCCTGCGGAGCAATCGCTCCTAATTGCTTTCGCTTCAGTGGATGACAGGAATTTCACAGCTGCTCCTGCGGAAGATAGAGACACTCATTAACCCTTCATTTACCACAGCTTTCTTAAAAACGGCTAAGATACAGCACAACTGCTTGAGTGTTTTCATTATCTCGTGTGTGTGTGTGTGTGTGTCTGAGTGTGTGCGTGTGTGTGTGAGTGAGAGTGTGTGTGTGTGCCTGTGTGCGTACGTACGTGCGTGCGTGCGAGTGTGTGTGTGTGTGTGTGTGTGTGTGTGTGTGTGTCCGTGTGTGAGTGAGTGAGTGTGTGTGTGTGCCTGTGAGTGAGTGTGTCTGTGTGTGTGTGTGTGTGTGTGTGTGTGTGTGTGTGTGTGTGTGTGTGTGTGTGTGTGTGTGAAAGACTGTGTGTGTGTGTGTGTGAGACGGTGTGTGTGTGTGTGACGTGTGTGTGTGTAATGTGGTTCAGGTTAGATGAGGGATCAGGTGAACGGTCTCTGCCAAGCTCAGACACCACTGCTAGTTTATAACTAGTTCAAGCATGAACGAAACAAGTCTCTTGTTTAATGGAATGTAAAACACACTCACGCTGTTCTAAGTGGTGGTGTTTAGAGAGTGTAACGCTTGTCTAGAGGACAAGGCTTGTGTTTCTTACTGTAACTCTGTGAGTGTTACGGAGAATCATTCAAATCAAATCACTTTTATTGTCACATCACCAACAGCATGTGTGCCGTGATGAGTGAAAAGCTTGAGAGCGTGCTCCAGACAGTGCAGAAAACTATTTACACGTTTAACAAATAACATTATACACATTTAGACACTTTACAAATAACAGGATACTTTTGCAGTATATACACTATATAAAGCAATAAAATGTAAAATAAACAAACATAATACAAATATACACAGAGTGGTTGTAGATGTAATGGTTGGTATATAGATGTTTGCAGAGTATTGTTGTGTTAAAGTGCAGTGCATGCTAAATTTAAGTCCAGTTGGGAGAGAGAAAATAAATGTGGTGGAGTTGAAAGTGCAGGGTGAATGGTATGGACAGAGAGGTGTACTGTGTGAGTGTCAGTTCTGAGTGTTCAGCAGCCTGATAGTCTGAGGGAAAAAGTCCCTCAGTCGGCTTGTGCGTGTTCGGATACTGCGTAACCGTCTGTAACCGTCTGCCTGAGGGCTGCAGAGAGAACAGTCCATGGCTTGGGTGGCTGGAGTCACTGATGATCCTCCGGGCTTTCCTCATGCACCGCCTGATGTAGATGTCCTGGAAGGAGGGAAGATCACCTCCTACAGTGTGGCGGGCAGTTCACACGACCCTTTGCAGAGCTTTGTGATTGCTGCTGGTGTTGTTTCCATACCAGGCGGTGATGCAGCCTGTCAGGGTGCTCTCCACAGTGCAGGTGTAGAATGAGTGGAGGATGTGGAGACTCATTCCAAATTTCCTCAGGCGCCTGAGGAATAAGAGGCGTTGTTGTGCCTTCTTCAGCACCGCATCTGTGTGAGCAGACCATGTGAGGTCCTCAGTGATGTGGACTCCTAGAAACGTAAAGCTAGTGCTGCCCCGTTCCACAGGTGTCCCGTCGATGATGATGATTCGGTCGTCTCGGAGCGTCTCGGTTCTCTCTGTGTATCTGTGTGCTGTCATTCAGTCAGGGCTTCCCAAACTGGGCTTTGTGTGTTGACGAAAAGCTAAGAATGATTTACTTTTAAAATTAATAATGAATATCAATGAAGAAAAGTTTATTTGTTGTCTGAACATTTACACATTTGAAGTAAATCAGCCAGGAACATACAATAAATACAATATTACGAAATCATTATAGGCTATTCCACTGACATTTAACCTAAATGTAGGCTACTGTAATATCGAAAATGTATTTTCTTGCACCTGAATATATTTTGGTATGTAAAGTTGGATACTAAATATGTTTTCAGTTCCAAAAATATATCTAATTGAGCTTCACTTTTTTTAGCATGTATTTAAAATATATTTCGTCCACACACAAAAAGAAAAATGTCATATTGGTCAGTATTTTTATTTGTGAAACAACAACACTTGAATGGATGACTACCTTAAAGCTTTTGTGAATAAGTGATTATGCAAATTAATTACTGAATTAAAGTTCTGAATTGATTCATTGAGATTAATATAATTGTGCTAATTGTCCTTCATCTTTTCTTTGCACTGAAGTTCTGATGTTTGTTGAGGAAATCTTTATGGAGAAAATGAATGAGTTTTTAGTCTGTTGAGCTCTGTGGTTCATTCAAACTAACAAGATTTAAACCTGCAACCTTGTGCTTACCAGCGCAGATCGTTAGCTACCTCTAATAATGACTTGATCATGCTGTTGACTGTTGAAACCTGTATATAACTAAAGATCAACTCTAATTCAGTGTGGTGATCTAACTCACACACACACACACACACACACACACACAGTCTCTCACACACACACACACACACACACACACACACGCACACACACACACACAAACACACGCACACACACACACACACACACACACACCCACACACACACACACACAGTCTGTAATTTTGTCCGGGTGTCTCTCAGGGTAGAAACTGATAGTTAAACTGTGGCTTTTCCTAAATAGAAAATGACACAGACATTAGTAAGTGAAGCTGACAGCACCCCTCTAGTGTGTGTGTGTGTGTGTGTGTGTGACTCTGTGTGTGTGACTCTGTGTGTGTGACTCTGTGTGTGTGACTCTGTGTGTGTGACTCCGTGTGTGTGAAAGAGACTGCGTGTGTGTGTGTGTGTGTGTGCGTGCGTGCGTGCGTGCGTGCGTGCGTGTGTGTGTGTGTGCGTGCGTGCGTGCGCGTGCGTGTGTGTGTGTGAGAGACTGTGAGTGAGTGAGTGATTCATCAGACTGCAGATCTGTCCCTGTCTGCTCGTATCTGTCTCAGCTCTGATAGATCACACATCATTCAGCTTCTGCTTCAGAGCTCTTTGTACATCAGTAAAGAGTGAAGTACAGTCTGATGGTATCATAGCAAACAAAACAGATTCGTTTAAACCCTGATGCTTAGCATAGGTTGACTGTACATGATCCCACTACAGCTATTTACCAAATTAATAAGTGCACGGAAATCACTTGCCTTTTACAACAATTAATTATATTAAATACTAAGCATTAACATTTAACCCTTGATATTGTACAGACATACATATTAATGTAGAAATAAAAAACACAACAAAAAATTACAAACAACAAAATTACTAAATCTTTAACTACTATTAACTACAATGATACTAAAATAGCACTCATTGTAAATTGTTAAAAAGTGGTAATATTTAATACATTTAAAATTGGTATAAATGTAGTTATTTAGTTTTTATTTTTAAGCATGATAAATTATCATGAGAAATCTTGATCTTTTTTTGGGGGGGGGGGGCATGTAACTTTCAGAACTCAAAACATGTTTTTGAGAGAAAATAAAAAAGAGCTCCAGGGAAAAACATTAAATGATATGACCCATATATCAAATATGACCCATTTAATGTGTGTTTGTGTTTGTTTAGCGTTGCTGTCCTCGTGGTGTGAGGATCTGGGTCGACTTCTGCTGCTGCGTCATCAGAAAAGCAGACAAGCCGATCCATCTGTGGACAAGAACCCGATGCAGGCCAACATCAACAATATGAAACCGGCGCTGTCACACGGGTCAGTTTCACACACACACACACACACACACACACACACACACACACACACACACAGTCTCACACACACACACACACACACACACCTGGAGCAGTGGACACACACACACACACACACACACACACAGTCTCACATCACACACACACACACACACACACACACACACACACACAGTCACACATCACACACACACACACACACACACACACACACACACACACACAGTCTCACATCACACACACACACACACACACACACACACACACACACACAGTCTCACATCACACACACACACACACACACACACACACACACACAGTCTCACATCAGACACACAGTCTCACACAAACACACACACTCACTCACACAAACACACTCACTCACTCACTCACTCACTCTCACACACACACACAGTCTCACACACACACAGTCTCACACACACACACACACACACTCTCTCACTCACTCTCACACACACACACACACACACACACACACACACACACACACACACTCACTCACTCACTCACTCACACACTCACTCACTCACTCACTCACTCACTCTCTCACACACACACACACACACACATCTCACACACACACACACACACACACACACACTATTACACATGTTAACCGTTTACATCCTTTTTAATCTCCTTAGTGATGCACCGTTTCAATATGACTCCGTCTCCTGGCAGCAAAACACCAATCAGCCGGGTTCTGTTTCTGTGGTGACCACTGTATGGGGTGTCACCAATACATCACAGAGTCAGGTGAAAGTGTATTTAACACCCTTCAGAGCACGTGGTGCTATTTGAGTGCACATCATAAAGCGTGTGTGTGTGTGTTTAGGTGTTGGGAAACCCCATGGTGAACACAAGCAGCCACATGAACACTATGACGGGAGGTAATGGAGGTATGAACCCGGGACAGTTTACTGGACAGCAGCAGTTTTCCTCCAAGGCCAATCCAAACCAGGCCTACATGCAGCCGGGGATGTACGGGAGATCCAGTTACCCTGGAGGAGGAGGAGGATACGGGAGCAGGTCGGTTTGTTTCTTCATCAGATTTGGAGAAATGTAGCATTGCATCACCAATGGATGCTCTGCAGCGAATGGGTGCCGTCAGAATGAGAGTCCAAACAGCTGATCCATTGCTGAGCAAGTGATTTGCTTTCCTTGCAGATCGTGTAATAATCATAATAAACTCTTTCTCTCTTGTGCAGTTACGGGGACGGTCCTAACCACACAGGTGGGATGGGCTTACCTGCTCAGACACGCCCCCCTTCTGACTACAGCCAACCAGCTGCTGCCGCTGCCGCCGCTGCTGTGGCTGCTGCCGCTGCTACAGCGACCGCTACGGCCACGGCGACGGTCGCCGCGCTACAGGAGACGCAACACAAGGACATGAACCAATACGGCCAGGTGAGGGAGCTTCTATGATCGTCACACTAATTGGATAATTATTTCTAATTGATGCAATGAGTTTGATCAAAGTGTTTCATTTGTTTGTGTTCTAGATGTGTTCCTCGTTTCAAATGGGTCCAAACCAGGCTTACAGCACTCCGTTTGTGAATCAGCCCGGCCCCCGGGGGCCCTCTGCCCATCCTGGGGCCATGAACATGGGGCAGCAGCGGGGCCCGATGGGGCCGTACGGGGGTCAGAGGATGCCCCAGCAGGGCTACGGGCCACGGCCAGTGCAGGGGGTGAAGAGACCGTATCCTGGAGAGGTGAGGAAAACAGCTTAGGTGTCAAATACAGTACTGGATATTAGTGATCGACCGATATTGATTTTTTATAACCGATACTGATTATTTGTACGTTTATGTACCCGATAACTGATATGCAGAACCGATATTTATTTACTGTTATAAAGTAAATAAATAACAGAGTGAAGCTTTGGTTTTTCCTTCTTTCAGTCATCTTAACAACAACAAAAAACTGTTGAAAATTAATATTTTCATGTAAAATGTTATCTTCAAATTACAACAATAAAAACAATTTATTTATAAAAGCATCATCAGCAACACTGATATTAACAATAAGCTAAATAAAGTCTAATGTTTTCAAATGGAGAAAATAAAGGACAGAAGTCATATCAACTTCATGTTAAACTACAGTTTTAGGTTTAAACGCTGTTTAATAGACTAAAGAGTGAAGAATAATTCACTGAATAATATTATCTGGAATATTGTAATAAGCTATAACAAACAAAACATCGTATTTTATTGCATTTCTTAACTGGCATGTTTTATCAGAATTATAAAAAAAAAATGTCTAGATTATGAAAACTGCTGACAGCGGTTTATCTATTTACACAGAACTATACTCAAACTGCGATCGCTTGCGGAGATAATAAATCATTAATTTAGATAGAGATGTATTTATTTAGATGTTTATTGGCGAAATAATGGTTCTATAGTAAATGTTAATATAATTTAGTGTGTTTCAAACGAGAGAATCTTGTATAAAGTTACATGCGGCGGTCGTGCTGGAGCTTCTCCTGAGTGTGTGTGTGTGTGTGTGTGTGTGTCTGTCTGTGAGACTGTGTGTTGTGTGTGGCCCACTGCTCCAAGTGTGTGTGTGTGTGTGTGTGTGTGTGTGTGCACTGCTCCAGGTGTGTGTGTGTGTGTGCACTGCTCCAGGTGTGTGTGTGTGTGTGTGTGTGTGTGTGTGTGTGTGTCTGTGAGACTGTGTGTTGTGTGTGGCCCACTGCTCCAAGTGTGTGTGTGTGTGTCCACTGCTCCAAGTGTGTGTGTGTGTGTGTGTGTGTGTGTGTGTCCCCACTGCTCCAAGTGTGTGTGTGTGTGTGTGTCTACTGCTCCAAGTGTGTGTGTGTCTGTGAGACTGTGTGTTGTGTGTGGCTCACTGCTCCAAGTGTGTGTGTGTGTGTGTGTGTGTGTGTGTGTGTGTGTGTGTGTGTCTGTCTGTGAGACTGTGTGTTGTGTGTGGCCCACTGCTCCAAGTGTGTGTGTGTGTGTGTGTGTGTGTGTGTGTGTGTGTGTGTGTGTGTGTCCACTGCTCCAAGTGTGTGTGTGTGTGTGTGTGTGTGTGTGTGTCCACTGCTCCAAGTGTGTGTGTGTGTGTGTTTCTGTGAGACTGTGTGTTGTGTGTGGCCCACTGCTCCAAGTGTGTGTGTGTGTGTGTGTGTGTGTGTGTGTGTGTGTGTGTGTGTGTGTGTGTGTGTGTGTGTGTGTGTGTGTGTGTGTCTGTGTGTGTGTGTGTCTGTGAGACTGTGTGTTGTGTGTGGCCCACTGCTCCAAGTGTGTGTGTGTGTGTGTGTGTGTGTGTGTGTGTGTGTGTGTGTCCACTGCTCCATGTGTGTGTGTGTGTGTCCACTGCTCCAATATAAAAGACATAATAAATTCATACATCATTTATCTAAAATTAAAATAGATAACAAATCAAACGTCAGTAGTTTATCAGTAATCCTAAAAAAGAACACATGCTAACAAACAACAACTTACACATAATAAGAATTGGTTATAAAAACTAAAACAGAAGTGAAACAAGCAGTAAGAAAGAAGAGAAATAAAAAGCCATATTTATATCGTTTGCCGGTGGAGTCGATGGTCTTTACACTCTTCGGGCTTCACACGAGGAGGTGACAATACATTTTGATCACAATAAATGTTCAAGCAAGCGAAGGACGCGGTACAGTACGAGACCAAACGCGACTTCAGCACGTCTCCACACAGTTGTAATTAATAAGCATATGATAGTAAAGATAGTGAGAGGCTGTGTCTGTTTGTGGTGTTTGTATCTTTAGTGGCGATGCACCTGACGCCTGTAAACCAGAGTCTTCATGTTCTGAGATGAGTTTGAGATTTCAGTGTAGGTGTTTGTTTTCTGCAGGGGAGCTACGGGCAGCAGTACGGTCCAAACGGGCAGTTTTCCTCTCAGCAGGGTCAGTATCCGAACCCTGCCGCCAGCAGAGGCGTGTCTTCACCGCAGTACCCCGCTCAGAGGACGCCGGCACAGTACCAGACCGCCGGCACGGGGCAGTTCTACAAGGTCCTGCACCAACATCATGCTGCCCTCCAAAACACATACTTTTAATAACAAAATACTTTATTACAAATTGTTTTATTAGAGGTGGGGGGGGTTGAGATTCCTGAGATATACGATTTCTAAATCATCACTATGAAATATCGAAAATATTAAAATATGTTTTATAATAATATAATTAATCATTTATTATAATGTATTTTATAATACAAATGTGACCCTGGACCACAAAATCAGTCATAAGGGTAATGTTTTTATGCATCATCTGATAGCGGAATAAATAATCTTTCCATTTATATATGATTTGTTTTGATAAGACAATATTTGGCTGAGATACAACTATTTGAAAATCTGGAATCTGAGGGTGCAAAAAATAAAAATAATATTCAGAGTCACAAATATATAAATATTTTAATAAATGTTATTTATATAAAATGTATAATTATTTATTATAACAAATTGTTTTAATTTATTATAATTTTTTATTATTTCTTTGAATGTTTATTATAGTAATATAATCATTTATTGTGAATGTATTTTATGTTAGACTTTATAATACTAGTGTGTGTGTGTGTGTGTCTGTGTGTGTGTGTGTGTGTGTGTGTGTGTGTCTCTGTCTGTGTGTGTGTGTGTGTGTGTGTGTGTGTGTGTGTGTGTGTGTGTCTGTCTGTGTGTGTGTCTCTGTCTGTGTGTGTGTGTGTGTGTGTGTGTGTGTGTGTGTGTGTGTGTGTGTGTGTGTGTGTGTGTATAATTTATTATAATAAAATAATGAGAGTGATTGTTACAATAAAAAATTGACTACACACCACTGTTTTAAATTATCAATAATTTTTTTTGTTTTATAATAATAATTATTATTATTTATTCTAATATATTTTATATTTTCATCATAACATTTTCTAAGTTTATTAAAATATATTTCAATATTATATAGCCGAATTCTTAGGTAGTGTATACATCTCAAAATATATTCCAATCCCATAATATCTAGCTGATTGTGTTTGTCTCTCTCTCTCTGTCTCTCCTACAGGAGCCCAGCAATAACTTCAACACGGGAAACTTTCATTACAGCGGGGTACGGTAGATAGATGTTCAGTCAGCCGTTGATTTATTCACGCTTTCAGGCGTTTACCTGTGATTTCTTGTGTTTGTAGCCTCCGCGGTCGGTGGGCAGTTACCCTCACTCTCCATTACCGGGCGACCCCACGCCCCCCGTGACCCCAGGAAGTAATATACAACCGTATTTGTCTCCGAACCAGGACATGAAGCCCCTGTTTCCTCCTGATATCAAACCCAACATTAATGCACTGCCGCC
>CM049883.1:1453075-1500575 GCA_027474115.1 Schizopygopsis malacanthus
TAATATTGTTTTACACACCACTGTTTTAATTTATTATATTTTTTTATATTTTTTATAATGAATCATTAATTAATATTATAATGAATCATTAATAAAAGCTATTGCAATAATCAAATTTAAGTAATGTTATTATAATAATAATTTATTATAATAAATCCTAATCAAATTGTTAAATACTTGTAGAAAAGGTGTAGAAACAATACTAATACAATCCTTAATGCGCAGTCTGGATTTTGCATATTCTATAAAAAATTATTTTTGTATAATTTGCTTTGCATTCAGTAAAGTATCAAATAGAAAAAAAATAAAATATATTAATTTAGCAAAAATGTCTTTATAATTTCACTTTTTTTTCTCAGTGTAAATGCGTTTATACCAATTACCATACAACACTATCAATTTGCAATGCTCACGAAGGCTGCATTTATTTAATCAAAAAATACAGTAATATTGTGAAATATTATTACAATTTAAAACAGCTGTTTTCTATGTGAATATCTGTTAAACTGTAATTTATTTCTGTGATCAAATCTGTATTTCCAGCATCATTACTGCAGTCTTCAATGTCACGTGATCTTCAGAAATCATAATAATATACTGATTTGCTGATCACGACATTTCTGATTATTATCAATGTCGAAAACAATCGTGCTGCACAATATTTTTGTGGCAATCGTGATACATTAGATTTTTCAGGATTCACAAATGAATAGAAAGATCAAAAGAGCAGCATTTATTTGAAATAGAAATCTTTTGTAACATTATAAATGTCTTTACTGTCACTTCTGAGCACATTTTCTGATTTAAAAGTATTAATTTTAAAGTATAAAACGGGATAAAATCATTATATTTGGAGTCTAAAATAATCTGTGGCATTAAAAACATGTCTAAATGTATATGTAAGTGTGGTAATCTTGTGATACTGTTCTCTTGCAGTGCTTTGACCTGGAGTCCTATCTAGAGCTGAACTGTGAGCGGGGCACGTGGAGATGTCCGGTGTGCAAGTAAGATCCTCAGATCTCGACCGAGATGCTTGAGTGACGCAGAACTGATCTTCTGTTTCTCTTCTTCAGTAAAGCGGCTCTGTTAGAAGGGCTGGAGGTGGATCAGTACATGTGGGGGATCTTGAACGCTCTTCAGAAGTAAGTCAACGTTTAGTGTTCGCTTTGGACGTTTAGAGGTCAGACCAACTGTGGCCGAGAAAACTCAATGTGCTGCAAATTAGGAAAGCATCTTCATCAGTTTGACGGCACAAATATGCACAACACGTACAAATACTAATACGCTGCAAAAACAGAAATTATCAAATATACACAGACCACCTGACTGGGGCGTGCTTATTAATGTCTGAAAGGTGAGATCTTACATGATTCCTTAGCTTTTTTGTGTTTGTTTGTTTTGTTTTTAGCGTGAATAAGCTGACAAAATACACAATTACTCTAACTCTGAAATATTATGTAAGCTGGCTCCTTTTACAACTTAATTAATTAAAACATTAACCATGGTTTTACTATTGAAATGAATAAATAGGCAAATAAAAAGCCTGTATATACATATATATAAAAAATAAATAGTATAGTATTATTGCATAGTTAATGTATCATGGTAAATTCAAAACACTAACCAAAGTTTAACCATGATATGTACTAAAATTGTACTATAATAAAACCAATAAAAATGTAAGTATTGAGAACAATAAATGTGCTTTTTGTAAACAAAAATAAATAATTAGCAAAATACAAATGAAACGGCGCAAAAGCAGTGATTCTGCAATGCATATTTTCCATGGCCATATCTACTAATTTAGTTGCAACGCTGCTTTTATTTTGCTTTTCAGTCAAGTTTGAGCTTGCGATACTGTTTTGCGCTTCACGTTTCTGCGCGTCTCACTTTGTGGCACTGTTTTATCCAAAGTGACTTACAATTGCATTCAGGTTATACATTTTCATTAGTACATGTGTTCCCTGGGAAACGAACCCACAACGTTTTGCGCTGCTGACGCAATGCTCTACCACTGAGCCACAGGAACAGGAACTCTTGGCCAGGTGTTTTGCACAGATCTACTTCCTGTCGTTGCAGCTCAGAGCTTGACGAGGTCACGATAGACCCGTCCTGCAGCTGGAGGCCGGTGCGGATCAAATCTGAGCCGCACATAAAGGAAGATCCGGACGGGTTGATGTCCAAGCGCTTCAAAACCATGAGTCCCAGTCAGATGGAGCTGCCCAACGTGATGGACATGATCGCTCAGCTCGGCCCGGGAGCGTCTCCATACACCAACCCACAGCAGCAGCAGTACATCAGCGCAGGTGCGGCCCGTTACCAGAAACACTCTATAGCTGTGTCCCAAATCACTGACTCGCTCGCTCACTATTCCCTATATAGTGTATAGAGTGCACTGTACCAGAAACACTCTATAGCTGTGTCCAAAATCACTGACTCGCTCGCTCACTATTCCCTATATAGTGTGTGAAGTGCACTGTACCAGAAACACTCTATAGCTGTGTCCCAAATCACTGACTCGCTCGCTCACTATTCCCTATATAGTGTATAGAGTGCACTGTACCAGAAACACTCTATAGCTGTGTCCCAAATCACTGACTCGCTCGCTCACTATTCCCTATATAGTGTGTGGAGTGCACTGTACCAGAAACACTCTATAGCTGTGTCCCAAATCACTGACTCGCTCGTTCACTATTCCCTATATAGTGTGTGGAGTGCACTGTACCAGAAACACTCTATAGCTGTGTCCCAAATCACTGACTCGCTCGCTCACTATTCCCTATATAGTGTGTGGAGTGCACTGTACCAGAAACACTCTATAGCTGTGTCCCAAATCACTGACTCGCTCGCTCACTATTCCCTATATAGCTCATGGAGTGCTATTCCCTATATAGTGTATAGAGTGCACTGTACCAGAAACACTCTATAGCTGTGTCCCAAATCACTGACTCGCTCGCTCACTTCCCTATTCCCTATATAGTGTGTGGAGTGCACTGTACCAGAAACACTCTATAGCTGTGTCCCAAATCACTGACTCGCTCGCTCACTATTCCCTATATAGTGTGGAGTGCACTGTACCAGAAACACTCTATAGCTGTGTCCCAAATCACTGACTCGCTCGCTCACTATTCCCTATATAGTGTGTGGATAGAGTGCACTGTACCAGAAACACTCTATAGCTGTGTCCCAAATCACTGACTCGCTCGCTCACTATTCCCTATATAGTGTATAGAGTGCACTGTACCAAATCACTGAAACACTCGCTCGCTCATAGCTGTGTCCCAAATCACTGACTCGCTCGCTCACTATTCCCTATATAGTGTGTGGAGTGCACTGTACCAGAAACACTCTATAGCTGTGTCCCAAATCACTGACTCGCTCGCTCACTATTCCCTATATAGTGTGTGGATAGAGTGCACTGAAACACTACCAGAAACTGTGTCCCACTCTATAGCTGTGTCCCAAATCTATTCTGACTCGCTCGCTCACTATTCCCTATATAGTGTATGGAGTGCACCAGAAACACTGTACCAGAAACACTGTGTCCCATAGCTGTGTCCCAAATGTATGAAGTGCACTGACCAGAAACACTCGCTCGCTCACTATTCCCTATATAGTGTGTGGAGTGCACTGTACGCTCGTTCAGAAACACTCTATAGCTGTGTCCCAAATCATGACTCGCTCGCTCACTATTCCCTATATAGTGTGTGGAGTGCACTGTACCAGAAACACTCTATAGCTGTGTCCCAAATCACTGACTCGCTCGCTCACTATTCCCTATATAGTGTGTGGAGTGCACTGTACAGAAACACTATAGCTGTGTCCCAAATACTGCTGTGTCCTATTCCCTAAATGTGTGGAGTGCACTGACCAGAAACACTCTATAGCTGTGTCCCAAATCACTGACTCGCTCGTTCACTATTCCCTATATAGTGTGTGGAGTGCACTGTACCAGAAACACTCTATAGCTGTGTCCCAAATCACTGACTCGCTCGCTCACTATTCCCTATATAGTGTATGAAGTGCACTGTACCAGAAACACTCTATAGCTGTGTCCCAAATCACTGACTCGCTCGCTCACTATTCCCTATATAGTGTATGAAGTGCACTGTACCAGAAACACTCTATAGCTGTGTCCCAAATCACTGACTCGCTCGCTCACTATTCCCTATATAGTGTATGGAGTGCACTATACCAGAAACACTCTATAGCTGTGTCCCAAATCACTGACTCGCTCACTATTCCCTATGTAGTGTATGGAGTGCTCACTATTCCCTATATAGTCACTATTCCCTATATAGTATGGAGTGCACTGTACCAGAAACACTCTATAGCTGTGTCCCAAATCACTGACTCGCTCGCTCACTATTCCCTATATAGTGTATGAAGTGCACTGTACCAGAAACACTCTATAGCTGTGTCCCAAATCACTGACTCGCTCGCTCACTATTCCCTATATAGTGTGTGGAGTGCACTGTACTATACCAGAAACACTCTATAGCTGTGTCCCAAATCACTGACTCGCTCGCTCACTATTCCCTATATAGTGTATGGAGTGCACTATACCAGAAACACTCTATAGCTGTGTCCCAAATCACTGACTCGCTCGTTCATATAGTGTATGGAGTGCTATACCAGAAACACTCTATAGCTGTGTCCCAAATATATCGCTCGCTCACTATTCCCTATATAGTGTATGCACTATACCAGAAACACTCTATAGTGCACTATACCAGAAACACTCGCTCGCTCATAGCTGTGTCCCAAATCACTGACTCGCTCGCTCACTATTCCCTATATAGTGTATGGAGTGCCAGAAACACTATACCAGAAACACTCTATAGCTGTGTCCCAAATCACTGACTCGCTCGCTCACTATTCCCTATATAGTGTATGGAGTGCACTATACCAGAAACACTCTATAGCTGTGTCCCAAATCACTGACTCGCTCGCTCACTATTCCCTATATAGTGTATGGAGTGCACTATACCAGAAACACTCTATAGCTGTGTCCCAAATCACTGACTCGCTCGCTCACTATTCCCTATATAGTGTATGGAGTGCACTGTACCAGAAACACTCTATAGCTGTGTCCCAAATCACTGACTCGCTCGCTCACTATTCCCTATATAGTGTATGGAGTGCACTATACCAGAAACACTCTATAGCTGTGTCCCAAATCACTGACTCGCTCGCTCAGAAACACTATTCCCTATATAGTGTATAGAGTGCACTATACCAGAAACACTCTATAGCTGTGTCCCAAATCACTGACTCGCTCGCTCACTATTCCCTATATAGTGTGTGAAGTGCACTGTACCAGAAACACTCTATAGCTGTGTCCCAAATCACTGACTCGCTCACTCACTATTCCCTATATAGTGTATGAAGTGCACTATACCAGAAACACTCTATAGCTGTGTCCCAAATCACTGACTCGCTCGCTCACTATTCCCTATATAGTGTATGGAGTGCACTATACCAGAAACACTCTATAGCTGTGTCCCAAATCACTGACTCGCTCGCTCACTATTCCCTATATAGTGTATGGAGTGCACTGTACCAGAAACACTCTATAGCTGTGTCCCAAATCACTGACTCGCTCGCTCACTATTCCCTATATAGTGTGTGAAGTGCACTGTACCAGAAACACTCTATAGCTGTGTCCCAAATCACTGACTCGCTCGCTCACTATTCCCTATATAGTGTATGAAGTGCACTATACCAGAAACACTCTATAGCTGTGTCCCAATCACTGACTCGCTCGCTCACTATTCCCTATATAGTGTATGGAGTGCACTGTACCAGAAACACTCTATAGCTGTGTCCCAAATCACTGACTCGCTCGCTCACTATTCTCTATATAGTGTATGGAGTGCACTATACCAGAAACACTCTATAGCTGTGTCCCAAATCACTGACTCGCTCGCTCACTATTCCCTATATAGTGTATGGAGTGCACTATACCAGAAACACTCTATAGCTGTGTCCCAAATCACTGACTCGCTCGCTCACTATTCCCTATATAGTGTGTGGAGTGCACTATACCAGAAAGTGAACGAATGCGCAGACAAATGTTCTCTTATATTACATGTACTTTATTTTAGATAATAATATTAATAACAATAACACTCAAAATGACTTTATATTGTAATTATACATACCTCCTCGTCAGCTTTGTGGTTTCATCGATGGTATATTATTAATTTGTTTTGAAATGCTTATAATCATTAACACACGTTCATAATTTTATGCATTTATTATTTTTAGTATCTTGAAACTCTCCCGAGCAGTATTTTGTGCTCTACCCACTCTTATAGTAAATCATCCACCAAATTATCATTATTGGTTTTTAAGTTAACAATGATGCCACCTCTGTAAATTAGTGAAATATTAAACTGCCAGCATCATATATTTTAATAACCTATGAAATAAACGTTTAAAGCCGAAATAAGAAAGCATCTCTCATTCAAACTCTATTCCAGCTTGTCCAGCTGTACACTCGAAATCAGAATGCATTGTGGGTAAAAAGTAGTGAACGAATATAGGGAATGAAGACGTTCACTCAGAATTCGGACAGCACTACAAAATGCCCAGCGTCTGATATAGAGCACTATAAAGGGGATAGGGAGCGGTAAATACAGATGTGCATGTTCTTATGTAACCTCTGCTTCCCAGGCAATCGTTTCCAGGGCCACAGTAAGTTTGGTGACTATCCCCATGGCAACGCAGCATCATCATCATCATCATCATCAGTGAGTGAGTTCGTTCAGGGGCCGCACCTGTCTCTCCCCCCCAACTGACCTCTCGACCTCTAAGAGCCTGTCGCACACACTGCAGGACGCCGTGAGCCTCTGAAACACAAAACCACATACACACACACACACACACTCACACACACACACACACACTCTCACACACACTCACGCACTCTCATACACACACACACACACACACACAATCACACACACTCACTCACTCACACAATCACACACACACACACACACACACTCACTCACTCACTCACTCACTCACTCACACACACACACACACACACGCACTCACTCACACACACACACACACACACATCACTCACTCACTCACTCTCTCACACACACACACACTCACACACACGCTCTCACACACACACACACGCACTCTCACACACACACACACACACACACTCACACACACACTCACACGCACACACACACTCACACACACACACACTACTCACACACACACACACTCACACACACACACACACACACACACACACACACACACACACACACACACACACAACTGATACAGTATTATTTACATTCGTGATGTTTTTCCTTTTTTGTTCATGTATTTACTATTTATTTAAAACTATTGCACTTTTACTGTAGATTTTATTATACTTTGTGTCTTTTTTATTGTTTTAATCACTTTTATTATTTATTTTTTTATGTTTGTATATTTTGTCTTACAAATAAATAATAACAATAAAATATCTTAAGTACACACGGCATCGGTTGTCTGTGTGTAACAGTGCCTACTGTATTGTCCCTGTTAAATAAATAAACAAACAAATACAATTACATTCATAAATAAAATAACTTTCAATATTTTCAATTATTTTTTAACTTTACTTTATTTTGTTATTTTGTATATTATTATATGCAAAGCAGAAAATATTGATAACTGTTTTTTATATCTGTAACCTGAGAGAAATAGTTTGAATGAGAAAAAATATATATATTTATTTTTAATTAGAAGATATGATAAAACATTGATATCAGCCAATGCCTATATGATGTGCATCCTTAATTTATAAATCTTTCAATTTACTTTAAAACAAACCAATTGTTTTGTATAAATACTATTTTTATTTATTTTTTGTTTTGTTTTGTTACCGACTGAATTAGAAAAAAACCTGGAACTGCTTCTTAATCATATGATACAATAATAAAAACGTTTATGAGATGATATCAATGTTGAGCATGATTAATATCCGTTCATGAGTATTTTCTGTTTTCTGTCCCAGACGCCTCACCCCCTCAACACAGATCAATCCCACAATCCTCTGCAGCACAGTATACATCACAGGCCGCCGCCCAGCCAGCACAGCTCCGCCCCCAGCGGCCACACGCACCCAGAGATGACCTTTAACCCCTCGGCCAGCCTGGAGGGTCAGTGTGGAGGTCAGAGCGGCGCGGACATGCGCGAGGCCTCCTTAGATGTGAGTTCAGACTGACTCTTGATCTTGATTTCATTCATATTCATACGTTTATAACCTGTTTTAATGAGAAAAATATTATACTTCTGATCAGTTAAATAATGTGATAATTAAAAAAACATGGACATCAGCCAATACTAATATGTTGCACATCCATAATTTATAAATATTCATCAATCAATATATATTTTAAATGTACATGAATTTGTATGAATATTTTTTTCACTGTACATTTAAAAAAATATATATATTGCTTTTGTATATTTGTGTATTCTGCCTTACAAATAACAACAAATATATAACAACATTATGATAATAGTAATAATGTTAATTGTTTTGTATAAATACTCATTTTACATTACATATTTTTTTTTGTTTAGTTTATTTATTTAAAGTATTACACTTTTATTTGAGTTTTATTGTACTTATTTTAAGAACTTTTAAATTGCTCTTAATTTTTTATGATTTTAGTTTTCTTTAAATTTGTATATTCCTTACAAACAAAAAATGTATAACAATAATAGTAACAGTAATAATAACAAGAACAACAATCTACACTGTTTTGTATAAATACTAATTTTACTCATTAGTTTATTTATTTCATATTTGTATATCGTACCTTACAAATAACAACAAAACCAAAGCAAGCTAATGTAGCATGTTGATATATATTATTATATCTTTGCTAACACGCACACACACATGCTCACACACGCACGCACACATACTTACACACACGCTCACACACGCACACATGCTCACACACGCACACATGCTCACACGCTCGCACACATGCTCACACACACGCCCACACACACACACGCACACACACATGCTCACACACACATCTCGCACACGCACGCACACACATGCTCACACACACACATGCTCACACGCTCACACATGCTCACACACGCACACATACTCGCACATGCACACATACTCGCACACACATGCTCGCACACGCACACATGCTCGCACACACACATGCACACGCACACATCTCGCACACGCACGCACGCACACATGCTCGCACACGCACGCACGCACACACACATGCTCGCACACGCACACATACTCGCACATGCACACATACTCGCACACGCACGCACACACACATGCTCGCACACGCACACATACTCGCACACGCACACATGCTCGCACACACACATGCTCGCACACGCACACATGCTCGCACACGCACACGCACACACACATGCTCGCACACGCACGCACACACACATCTCGCACACACACATACTCGCACACGCACACACTCGCACACGCACGCACGCACACGCACGCACGCACACACACAAGCTCGCACACGCACACATACTCGCACACACACATACTCGCACACACACACACACACATGCTCGCACACGCACACATACTCGCACACGCACACATGCTCGCACACGCACGCACGCACACACACATGCTTGCACACGCACGCACACACACACACATGCTCGCACACGCACGCACACACACATGCTCGCACACGCACGCACACACACATGCTCGCACACACACATGCTCGCACACGCACGCACACACACATACTCGCACACGCACATACTCGCACACGCACACATGCTCGCACACGCACACATGCTCGCACACGCACGCACGCACACACACATGCTCACACACGCACACATACTCGCACACACACATGCTCGCACACATGCTCGCACACACACATGCTCGCACACGCACACATGCTCGCACACACACATGTCCTGTGTCAACATTGCACACGCACGCACGCACACACACATTGACCCTGGAACAACATTCGCACACGCACACATGCTCGCAACACACATCCAAATGCTCGCACACGCACGCACGCACACACACATTTAACGCACACATCTCGCACGCACACGCACGCACACATGACACGCACACACACATACACACGCACACATTCGCACACGCACGCACACACACATCCCACACGCACGCACACATGCTCGCACACCTAACGCACCACGCACACACACATGCTCGCAACCTTACCCATGACACACACATGTCGCGCAATCCCTACGTCCTGATTTTGCTGAGTTATCCTGTGTCAACATTGAGGAACAACATTTAATCCAAATATTTAATCTTGAGTTATAAACCCAACCTTAATCATGATAATCCCTAAACTCAGAATGATGAATGACACTGATGTACAAGCACCAAACACTGATTGTAAGCCTAAACTGTGCATGTTGATATATCTTATTATATCTAACTGTGCATGTTTGCTGGTTTTCCTCCTGCAGCTGCTGCCGGATCTGATGAATCCTGACGATCTTCTGTCGTATCTGGATCCTCCGGAGCTGCCCAGCAGCAGCAACGACGACCTGCTGTCTCTCTTTGAGAATAACTGAGACGCAGCAGCTCCTCGACCCTCGACCAACACCGATGCACTTACCGTCACGTCCTCTTCCTGTACAGACAAAACCAGCGTGGACCGAAACCAGTATCTCTGCACCCAGAGACCTTATTTTTATCTGTCCGAACGACAGAAAGCATTTCGATTACCGCTCAAGCTTTTTCAAACCAAATGAACGCGAGAAATGCAGCTAAATTCAGTCTTTTTAGCACATGAGAGTGAATCTAGTCGAGGTGTGTGGTAGCATTTTTCTACTCGCTTTGATTTTGATACGAAGAACCAGACAAGCATCCGTCCGCTGTCGTACTGTGTTCGTGTCACTCGTCCGCGTCTGTCTTAGCGTTCGGCGGCGATCTCCAAGCACAGCTCCTATTCCAAATAAACCACGTTGTTTGGAAACAAACGTAAAGGGAAAAAACGGAAATCAAATCACAGCGTGCAATTATCATCAAGTTCACTTCTGTTCATAATGCAGTTTTATTATTGTTAAGAAGCTGATGTAAATATTTGTGAATACATTGGTTTTGATTGGTCACCCGTGAATATTCATGTGTGAAATACATGGGCTGCGTTCAGAATGCAATATTATACTATTTTATATTTTTACTTTAGCGTTCAAAAGTTTGGGGTGTGTAAGGTTTCTTAATGTTTTTGAAAGAAGTCTCTGTTCTGCTCACCAAGTAAGCCCATTTCTGCCATATAAGATAAAAAAATATGAATTATGAGATAAAAGTTAAAATAATTACATGTCAGATCATTAGATAAAAAGTCTAAATTATTACATACTAAGTAAAAACTATGACATAATTCAATTATGAGATCAAATGTCAAAATTATGACCTGAGTCATAAAAGTCAAAACTATCTCATAATACTGAGTTAAGTCATAATTATGAGATCACAAGTTGAAATTATGACATTGTAAATTTTGACTAAGTCATAATTATATGTCGTAATTATTACATACTAAATTGAAATTATGGCAGTAGTCAAAATTATTTCATACTTCAACTAGTTAAAACTATGAAATATGTCAATTATGAGATAAAATTAAGACCTGAGTTGTAAAAAGTCATAATTATCTCATAATTAATCTGTCTTCTGATCTCATAAATCTTAATTATGAGATAAAAGGTTGAAATTATGAAGTCATAAATTGAAATTATGACCAAGTCATAATTATATGTCGTAATTATGACATACTAAGTTAAAATTATGGCAGTAGTCAAAATTATGAGATAAAAAGTCTAAATTATGACATACTAAGTCAAAACTATGACATAATTCCATTATGAGATAAAATTAAAAAATTATGACGAGTCATAAAAGTCAAAATTATCTCATAATACTGAGTTAAGTCACAATTATGAGATCACAAGTTGAAATTATGACGTTGTAAATTTTGACTAAGTCATAATTATATGTCGTAATTATTACATACTAAGTTGAAATTATGGCAGTAGTCAAAATTATGAGATAAAAATGTCAAAATTATTACTTACTTCAACTAGTTAAAACTATGAAATATGTCAATTATGAAAAAAAAAATTAAGACCTGAGTCGTAAAAAGTCAAAACTATCTCATAATTCATCTATGACTTCTGATCTCATAAATCATTAATTATGAGATAAAAGGTTGAAATTATGATGTCATAAACTGAAATTATGACCAAGTCATAATTATAAGATAAAAAGTCATAATTATGATATCATACCATACTAAAATTGTCATTAGTCAAAATGATGAGATAAATAGTCAAAGTTATGGCATACTAAATTGAAATTATGATCGTTATAATTATGAGATTAGTTGAAACTGACACACTATTTTCTGACACATTGTAAGCTATAATTGAAATTATGAAATATGTCATTTCCACTCACTACTGGCATAACTATGAGAGAAAAGTTGAAAATATGACAAAAATTTAAAATAATGAGACTACGTCGAAATTGACAAACGCTTAAAATTATGAGATAAAGCAAAAAAACTGACTATATTATAATTTTGACTTTTTATGTCATACTTTTGACTTTTTATGTCATACTTTTGACTTTTTATGTCATAATTTTGACTTTTTATGTCATACTTTTGACTTTTTATGTCATACTTTTGACTGAGTATGCCATAATTAAAACTTTTAGAGTAATTTCGACCAATTTTGACCTCATAAATATGCCAGTAGAGACTGGAAATGACACTATATTTTCATAAATATAAATGTTATGTAATTGTGAGCGCAGCCTGTTACTCGTCATGCATGAAATACTAAACAATACACTTCCATTTAAGAAAACAATAATATGTAAAGCTGTTGGAGGATATTTTACTGATATACAGACATGTTAATATGAGAAATATTGTTAATAAGTAAATATGACAGCCTTATGTGAAATAAATATATACAGGTTTGTTTAATTGTAGAAAGGGCAGCTGTATGTAAAAGCTAACGGCATTTTAATATTATGTTTAGATTTGTGTTTTGGTAAGTTATTATTTTTTTATTGTTCTTATACTTTAATGCTTTTTCTGCTGATTACATCGCGTGGTAAATGATGATTCAAGAATGTTTGAATACAAGTCTTCCTTTTTTATGAAAGAAAGTGATGATTTTATCATCTTTTCTCTGAAATGATTGCTCTAAGACTCATCGCACTCACACTATAATGAAGAGATATGTTTATGGATATTCATAAATCACGACGGTCATTATGACTCGGTGCGAAGCAGAAATAAAGCAGTTGATTGTGATTATTTGGTCATGCAGATCTCGACTGATATGTATTGTGTTATTAAGCTGAGTTATGAGTAATTTCATATTTCAAATTTCAGTTTTGCCGTGACTGAAGTCTGTTTGAAAAGAGATTAATCTTATTATAACTGTGCATTAATTAATGACAACGTTAACTTGGCTGATGATAGTTAAAACAAATTTTATATATGTATTATATTTTCATATTTAACATTGTACTTTTAAATCATGTTACTAATAGTAATACTATTAAGTTTTATAAACATAATTTGTTTTTATTTAATAATTCATGCATCTGAGGGTTTTTAATTTTAGTAGTCATAAAATTATATAAATATGTTTTATTTGTTTTTATACTTATATAAATAGCTACATTTTATGACGTTTTTTTATTTACATTTTACATATTTTAATTAAATTGAATAATTTTTAAGTATTAAAAAAATTAAATGTACTTTATTTTTATATATGTTAAAGAATGCCTGTTTATAATTGTTTTATATTCACTTGTATTTATTATTTATGTTTATACATATCTATTTATTATATTTTCATATTTAACATTGTACTTTTATTTTTAAAATCAGGTTACTAATAATATTAGGGTATATAAACATAATTTATGTGTATTTTTAATTTAATAATTCATGCGTCTGAGGGTTTATTTTATTCTAGTAGTCATAACGTTATATAAATATATATTTTTTGTTTGTTTTTTATATTCATATAGCTACAATTTAAGACATTTTTACATATTTTAATTAAATCGAATAACGTTAGTTGTATTTTATTATAAAAAAAAACAAGTGTACGTTTGTTTTTATGTAACGTTAATATAATTGATATCCTATATATGTTTATAATTATTTATATTAATTTACATGTTTATGAAACAACATGTGACTGACGCGCGCGCGTGTGAAACGCTTCCGTTGAACGCTTCAGCTCTTCCTGTGTGTCGAACGCAGCGGCGGCAGAAGTCGGTAACCGGAATCAGCATGTTAATCATCAGTAACCGGGTTAAACTGTGCTCGCTGGCGTTCACCGCGGCGCGCATGTACGCCACCGGAGCTCAAGCCAACAACAACCCGGTGGTGTTCTTCGACATCGCGGCGGATAACGAGCCGCTCGGTAGAGTCACCTTCGAAGTGAGTGAGAGAAGTTACGAACTCTACTATGAGGAAGACTCGGCTTATGAATATTAATGACGCACCGCGACGTTCGTTTGTCTGATTGGCTGAAAGAACGCTGCACGCTAGACAGTCGGCGAATACGAGGAGGGCTTATGAATATTAATTAGAATGCGTTAATGGACGCTCCACGAGGTTTGATAAAGTAACGGCACCTTGAACTAATTAATATTCATGAGCTCAGCCTTCGCCATGGTGGAATATTTATACAACCTGTTAATAATGATCCATACGTTACTTTATAATACTTTAGCGCTTAACACGTTTCTGTTCAGTTAAATTATCTAGATATTCAAGCAAATGTTGCAGCAGTTTTTATGCGTATTTATTTCGCAATGTGATTATTTGACCGTGTTTCTCCTTCACTGACCTTAACTCTCTCCCTGAACTTCATTTAGCTGAACGCGGATGTCGTGCCCAAAACAGCAGGTAAAGTCCCTGAACACATTTCTGTTCGTTACACTGTGTTCTGGAGTGTGGCCAGGGTTTCTCTGACAGGTGTCGTGTGTGATGATCTGTGTTTTCTAGAGAACTTCAGAGCTCTGTGCACCGGGGAACATGGGTTCGGATACAAAGGCTCGATCTTCCACCGAGTGATTCCTCAGTTCATGTGTCAGGTGACGAGATCACACGCGTCTGCACGAGCTTCATTACACCGCTTTAGATCTCATTAAATCATTCAATCTTTGTCCACCGAGTGATTCCTCAGTTCATGTGTCAGGTGCAGTGTCGGGGAAAGTTACTTTTAAAAGTAATGCGTTACAATATTGCGTTACTCACTAAAATAGTAACTAATCGCGTTACTTTTTATGAAAGGTAATGCGTTACGTTACTTTTGCGTTACTTTCGCGTAACTTTTTAAATATGAGCAGGGCTTGATTGTTTGTTTTTAATATAATAAGTTATATTTATAGCAAATATAAAAGCTTTCACATCATAAAGTGTGATGAATAAACCTCAGACTGAAGGACGAGTAAATCACGTCTGTACAGAAGAACACAGGAGAAGATCAACACTCTTCAGCAATTAAACACAATATTAGTTTATCTAAAGTAATTTTGATTATTAATATGATTGAACTGATCATCAAAGATCAGCAGCAAACACATCGTTAATAAAATGAGATTAGATATATTTGTGTTGTTTAACATATTTAATTATTGCAGGTTTGCGTCATATTCTGAGTTTGTATTTCACTGTTTTAATTCATTTTGATGAATACTGAATCTGTTTTTTGCGAGTGTGGATGAATTAATACACATTCATATTTAGTCTAGATTAGATCTACAGTAAGATCATGTTCACACGGCGCACTCAGTCAATAAATGGAGAAAATAACTCAGATATTTTCTAGTAAAATAAAAAGTAATGCGCTACTTTACTAGTTACTTATAAAGTAATTAGTAAACACTGGTCAGGTGACGAGTTCAAATCCAGACACTTACTCACCTGTATTATGGGGATTATGTTTAATGACATTTCAAACAATTACAGCAGTGATACCATTATTAATGCTTTTCTCCAGTTCTTATATAACTGATATACAACGTGTGTATTTTGACCTAATTGAGAGACTGTATATTTGCACTTTTATAAATTGCAAACAAGCTAAAATGTCACCAGCTGCTTTGTGTTAATGTTATTAAATCCCTTGAATGGTTTAACGGTGTTGCTCTTCCGCTCTTCACAGAAGAACTGCGTGACTAATTGCACATTTGATGACACGTTTTGTTTCATACGTGCACAGTTTAAGCCACATTTGAGTCAGTGTTTGCTTGTATCGACACTAATATGTGTTTGTGTTAGGGAGGAGATTTCACAAATCACAACGGAACCGGAGGAAAGTCCATCTATGGTCCGAGATTTCCAGACGAGAACTTCAGACTGAAACACACCGGACCGGGTAAAACACTCTTAAGTGTGTTTCGTTGTCCAGCAGATGCTGCGAGGGTCTTTCTGGAGTCGGGACGCTTTCTCGTGTTCACAGGAGGAGAGCTTGTTCAATCTTCACTGTACAAAGATCAGCTTTTCTGTAGGAACACTAGATGACGCTGTAAGAGCCGGGAAACGTCAACTCGTGTTCCTGTTAAATAAAACGAGTAAAAGTGCTTTTATTATTTCAAATAAAATACTAGCATTAGACTGAACTAACTGAAACGTCCTAAAGTGGCTAAAACTTAAACTGAATCAATTAAAATAATTTATAACGTATAATATTTTAATTAAAAAAATCTAAATGGAAATATAATCAAAAATGACCGGAGCAAAAGTTCACCGAACTAATTGTGAACAACAATCCCGTCTTCTTCCCGAGCATGTGAACATGTTCATTTAATATATTTGTATCTATGAAATGGGTTATTGTTATGAAGACAGACGTTAAAATTAATGTTCACATAATAAGTGCGTCATTCAGGCGGTTCACAATATGTTTTAGCGCGTAATATGTTTTCAGAATGATATTCTGTTTAGCGCGCAATATGTTTTACGCTTAATATTCATTGATGCATTAATCAGATTTAAGATTTTCTTTTTAATAATATGAATGTTCATGCTCATTTTTAAAATAGAAATGTCCTAGCCGTATGAGCAGTTGATAATCGACGGACTGTTCTGTTAATAAATGCCTCCTTCGGTTATGTTATATTAATATGTTTCAGTACTCATACTTTACAACCATTCATTTTCTTGGGTTAAGATAGACTATTCTCTAATTAATTAAACAGTTTATCATACAGATTGAAAGCCTGGATGGTCTCTCTCCCTCTCTCTCTCTCTCTGTGTGTGTGTGTGTGTGTGCACGTGGGTGTGTGTGCGCGTGTGTGCGCATGTGTGTGTGTGTGTGTGTGTGTGTGTGTGTGTGTGTGTGCGCGTGTGTGTGTGTGCGCGTGCGTGGGAGGGGAGCGATTTTCGAATAGTAATCGAATAATACCCAGCGATTATCGAATATTACTTTAGCTTAAAATACCCATCCCTAATAAATATTTATATATTATTAAACAACTAGTTTGTTCTTAAAATTATAATATACAGTAACGGTATATACATAATACTAAAATGACAGGTCTTGTTTTCATTCAACTCGTGTTCCTGTTAAATAAAACGAGTAAAAGTGCTTTTATTAGTTCAAATAAAATACAAGCATTAGACTGAACTAACTGAAACGTCCTAAAGTGGCTAAAACTTAAGCCAAATCAATTAAAATAATTTATAACATATAATAATTTAATTTCAAAAAGTATAATATTTGACAGGAGCAAAACAAAATAAAATTAAAAAAAAAAATGAAATGTACAAAATAAATTTACATTAATATTACAACTAAATAAAAATAAAGGAAATATAAAAATCAAAAATCACTAAAACATAACAAAAAAAATACTGAAATGTACAAAATAAAAGCATTTACATTAATATTACAACTAAAACTGAATAAAAAATAATGCTAAATGGAAATATAGTCAAAATCACTAAACTTTAAATAAAAATAAAATGCTGAAATATAAAAATAATAAATAATTAATTTTATTATAAATAATAATAAAAATAAAGCTAAATGGAAATATAGTCAAAAATGACCGGAGCAAAACAAAATCACTAAACTTTAAATAAAAATAAAAAACTGCATTTACATTAATATTAAAACTAAAACTGAATTAAAAATAATGCTAAATGCAAATACAAATGACTAAAACGAGCTGAAAAAAAAATTATAACCTAGTTGTATCAATATTTATATATTATTAAACAACTATTTTGTTCTTAAAATAATAATATACAGTAATAGTCTATACATAATACTAAAATGACACGTCTTTGTTTTATTGACTACTGTTTAAAGCATTAGATTCTACTTGTTTTAATGCGTTTCTGTTCTTTATTGTGATGTGTTTGAATGAGCATCAGCCGTGGTTATGACGTTTTCTCCGTGTGTTCAGGGATCCTGTCCATGGCTAACGCCGGACCCAACACCAACGGATCCCAGTTCTTCATATGCACGGCCAAGACCGAGTGGTGTGTACATCTCCTTCATCGATCTGCGTTCATCAAACACGAGCGGAGACATTATTGGTCGTTCGTGAAGCTATTCTGACGTACATTTTCTGATTCAGGAAAAGTTTGTATTTTGAAAACGTTTGTTAGTTGGTACGAAATAAATGTACACCACGTGTAAATGCTGCGTAAAACATCTGAATGATTTGGTCATTGATGGCGCTGCATTTTAATAAAACTATTTACCTTACATAATAACATCACGCAACATGCTTATAAAATAATATACGGTAATTCTATACAGTATGTTGTGTTTTTACTATTATCATAAACACCATAGAATCTGCAAACTTAACACTTTAGCCTAATCACATAATTAATGACTTCTGATAGGGATGTGCCAATTACACTGACAATGGTTTTCTATAAAATGGTCAGATGTCTGATATAGCTTGTTTTTTGGCAGCAGGAAAAGTGCACATTCTCTATTCAACAGTCTACAACTCCATAATGAGTTGAGATATGGAAATGTAATGAATACAAAAGATGTGCCCAAGACTTCCTTCTTTCATCTGGTATGATATTTATACCATTGTGATCTATGGTGCTCAGTAAGTGTTAGACAGTGTGACAACATACCCCGCTCTCGAAAACATCCCCGGAAATAAAATGTTGCGTTTCGAATGCACTTCCGATATTAAAACTTACATTTCTGCGTCTGAGAAATTCTTCTTTTGAGAGGACATGTTGAAATCCTTGATATGATGCTCATATATAGTTAATTGTGAATGAGCGTACACGTGCGCCTCATTTACGAAAGATTGAAATGCATTAACATATACATGTTTAACGATCAAACCGGACGTTTACGACGCACGCGTTTGTGAATCCAGAGGAGAGTTTTACGCTCAAATGACTCTGAATTGACTCCTATATTTACGAATGTTTCATGAATGAGGCCCATTACCTGTGAACGTGATGATGATGATGATGATGACGAGAGTGTGTTTTCCAGGCTGGACGGGCGGCACGTGGTGTTCGGCAGCATTAAAGACGGGCTGGATGTGGTGAGGAAGCTGGAGGCGCTCGGCTCTCGCTCGGGAAGAACCGCTAAGAGAATCAGCGTCACCGACTGCGGAGAACTCAAGTAGAGTCAGCGCTCGAGTCCAGAATCACAGACGACTCCATGATCACGCGCCGTAATGTGAAACTCAGAAAGAGTGTTTATTTACTCGCTCTCGTGTCTCTGCAAAGCCCTGAGGTGTTACACATATCCATGCATCACATGCTAAATGTTCTTTACCATATAGCAACAATTCACAGTCAACAAAAAATGCATAAAAGCACTTGTGCATTATATTCAGTATTCAAAACTCATGCAATTTTAAAGTTAAAGTTGCAGAAAAACTGATTATTATTTTGTATTCCCAGGAAAAAACACAATCTATGGGTTTGTAATGACAAGAGGATGAGTAAATATTGTCATAATGTCATGCAATATTCCTTCCCAGTTACATCCACTGTGAATAAATGCCATGTTGAACATCATTCTCAGGTAATAACTGCTAATAACCGTGTTTACGTCACATGTCTGACCGGACCTCATGCATGAATTATGAATTATGATCAGTGTGTTTCAGTTTGATTAATACAGCCGAGAGCAATAAGACCTGATGTTTCAGTGGTTTATTGGTATTTTCAGATTGAGAGAGAGCAGTGAGAGGCATATTTCTGGTTCACGGGTTATTAATGCTTTCATATGAACAGTAATATTTCATAATCACGACGATCTTATGAACTCAATCTGCGTTCATACATTGCTTTCTGAAGTTTGAACACACTTCAGTCTTACAAACTGCTTTTGCATTTGAAAATGATAAGTGAATAAAATACACATGCACAAATTATTAAGAGATATTTAAAGACGCCCAAAAAATTATGCTTTTGGTTTTCATGATCAACATTTGATTGTTTTATCCGTTCAGACCCAGTGATGTTATTTTTTGAGGCCGCTGAATATGAGATATTATAAAGCATATTTTCAAAAACACAGGCAGACTTAATTTATAATAATCGAACATCATATTATATAATTAACTTGCAGTATTAATATGGTTAATGTCACGAGTATTGTTCATATTTTTACCCAAATACACAATCTTTGTGATGAACAAGCACTCGAGTGATGCATCATAAAATCACATAATATAGAAAATAAGAGTTATCAATATTTCATAACAGCATCTTATGTCATAATGAATTGAAAAGCCTTTTGAGCAACTCTACACTGACAAACCGTGCAGCTTCTACAGCATCAAAATGAGCAGATTTCATAGATATGGACATATTTCATACGCAGAAGGCTGATTCTGCAGCATGTTCTCATCATATATGCTGGAAAATCACTATTTAGAAATACAAATCATATCAGTTTTCACTGAGCACAATCTCTCATCGAAGTTAATATGGGGTGGATATTAATTCTTAAAAAAAAATCTTATCAAAATGCTTTAATAACAACAATATTATTTAAATTCATTGTCAATTTATAGTTCCTCAATATCACTTTCCATCCTGTTTCGTTAAAAATCACTTCAGCAAATTCTATTTCCTTGATGACATCACCCTACCGGAAGTGACATCACCCTACAGGAAGTGACATCATTTTGGAGGGAACTCAGCAGGTGAGTGTTTGGTTATCAGTGGATCTCTCTCTGTCTGTGATTAACATCAGATCTTTGAATATTATTTCATCTCGTTATTGTGTAAATACGCAGTATTTCGTTTGAAAAGGAGTTAAACTGGTTCTGAAGAACAGGAATGAGTCACAGTTTCTATTAGTCTTCTAGAATTTAGATTATTTTGACATATCTGTCAGTTATTGCCCTGAAATGTGTTTCAGAAGAACATTTCTCTTTTTCACAGCAACTAACCTGATATCAAATATCCAGTACTTGCACCATTAAGCCAATGTATATAACAGTGTGTTAAAATCTGCTAAACTGAGGGCCAATGTAAATGAATTTTAATACAAGCATTTGATATTTAAAGCATTCATAAAATATCAGCAGTGAGTTGTGGACTAAATTAAATGAATCGAGGTCGATGAGTGATTGAATCATAGTTGTCTCATGTGAACATGACTTTTAATTATGGTGCGCTGCACCCACAAATTTATTATTCAAAAAGGCATCTTTGGAGCACAGTCAGAGAGGAATCAGTGATGCTGGCGTGTTCAGAGGTCACTAAACTCAACGGCAGCAATGTCCGAGCACCTTACACTTCTCACACAGATGCTGAAGATGCGCTTTGTTCGGGTCTGATACGTCCAGACCGTCAGGTTTCTCCAGAGGACGCTGACAAGCATAAGAAAGAGTTTAGCAGGTCAAAAACAGCCATCACATCCATATTCACAGAAAAACAACTACAATACTGAAGAACATGGTGAACACACAGTAAAGCAGCTTTATCTCGAGCCAAACAACACTGTTCCATCTCAAAGTCTTCAGTGAAGAGCTGTCTCCAGCTTGAACTGCTTCAGTCAGTTTAGATCAGTGTTTCTCAACCCTGGTCCTGGGCGTCCCCAATACTGCACATTTTGTGTGTCTCCCTGATCAAACACACCTGATTCAACTCTTTAGAAGAAACTCCAGGACAGGGGTGTCCAAACGCAGTCCTGAAGGGCCGGTGTCCTGCAGAGTTTAGCTCCAACTTGCCTCAACACACCTGCTGGAAGTTTCTAGTATGCCAAGAAAGAGCTTGATCAGCTGCTTCAGATGTCTAATTGGGGTTGGAGCTAAACTCTGCAGGACACCGGCCCTCCAGGACTGAGTTTGGGCACCCCCGCTCCAGGACCTGAAATGGGTGTCAGATAAGAGAGACATGGTAAATGTGCAGTGTTGGGGGGGCGCCCAGAACCAGGGTTGAGAAACGTCTCGGGTTACTCGCGTAACCCTTGTTCTCTGAGTAGGGAACGAGACACTGCGTAGCTTACGCATCGGGAACGCCCACTGCGTGACCGAGTCTTGAACCCATATAGAATCACGCCAATTCATTGGCTGATGGCGCGACGCCGTCTCTGACGCAATGACGTCGTCAGGTCATACTGGCGAACGCCCCATCTACTCCTCAGATTTCTCTGCCGAAAAGAATCCTGTCGGCAGCGTGAGGAGCTTGGCAGCGAACGCAGCGTCTCATTCCCTATTCAGAGAACAAGGGTTACGCGAGTAACCCGAGACGTTCTCTTTCATAGGTAACTCTACGCTGCGTAGCTAGCATTACGCATCGGGAACGATATACCAAACACGCCAAGCTGAAAATGCTGCCTATCTGGCCCAATAATGAACCAACAACATACGGTCGGTTCAAACAGACAGGACCTGAGAACCTGGAGCCGTATCAACATCAAGGTTGTAAAACCTGACAAAGGTGTGCGGAAAGGACCATCCTGCCGCAACACAAATATCCTCCAGGGGTACCCCTATAAAAAGAGCTTGAGAGGAGGCTACGCCTCTAGTAGAATGCGCCCGAAGACTAAGAGGTGAAGGAAGGTTCCGCGCCTCATAAGCCAGCGAAATGGCGTCTCTCACCCAGTGAGAAATCCTCTGCTTTGACTTGGCAAGCCCGCGGCGACCAGCACCAAAACAGATCAATAACTGGGGAGATTTTCTCCAAACCTTGGAGCGATCCACATACAGCTTCAATGCCCTGACCGGGCAGAGCAAGTGGAGTCTCTCATCCTCACTTGAACCAAAGGGAGGGGGATGGAAAGAGTGAAGCGTGACCACCTGAGATCGGAACGATGTGGACAAGACCTTGGGAATGTAACCCAGCCTAGGCCGCAGGGTAACTTTGACTAGACCCGGGGCAAAGTCCATACACGTCTCACTGACAGAGAAAGCCTGCAGATCTCCAACTCTTTTCAGTGACGTAAGCGCCAGCAAAAGAACAACCTTAAGAGTCAGTATCCGATCCGAAGCTGACTCTAAGGGCTCAAAAGGGGCCGTCACTAGTCCTTCGAGGACGACTGACAAGTCCCAAGAAGGAACTGCCGTGGGGCGAACAGGTCTAAGGCGTCTGGCCCCACGCATGAAAGCGGAGACCATCCGATGCCTCCCCAAGGGGATCTCATCCAGCTCTCTCCGAGCTGCAATGGCCGCTACATAAACCCTAAGGGTGGTAGCAGCCGCCCCCGCTATCAGCCTTTCTTGCAAAAACTCCAGCATTGGACCAACAGGGCAGTTAACTGGGTCGATTGCACGAGTCAAACACCAGGATTCAAAGACGCCCCACTTGGAAGAGTACAGCTTCCTAGTAGCGGGGGCTCTGGCACTGGCTATGGTTTCCTGAACTTCGGCAGGCAAACCATCAATCACAGCCCTTGGCCCTGTATGGGCCATACCCACAACTTCCAGAGCTCCGGCTGGATCTTGCCCTGAAGCTGGGACAGTAAGTCCCGCCTGATCGGAATCTCCCAAGGAGGCCGATACAAGAGGGGAGTTAGCTCCGAGAACCAGGTCTGGGAGGACCAGAATGGGGCTATGAGAAGGAGACGGGCACCGCTCACCTTCACTCTGCATTGTACTGCCGGAATCAGCTTTATTGGCGGAAACGCGTACAGACTGACATTCGGCCATGGGTGGGCGAACGCATCAATGCCTAGAGTCGTCGGGAAATTCAGGGAGAACCAGAGCGGGCATTGGGATGACTCTTGAGAAGCAAAGAGGTCCACCTCCGCTTTGCCAAACAGATCCCAGATCTGGGATACCATCTGACGGTTCAACATCCATTCCCCCGGCCTGAGCTTCTGTCTCGACAGAAAATCGGCCGCCAGGTTCAGTATTCCTGGAATGTGAACCGCCCTCAAAGAGAGGAACTTGTCTTGGGACCAAAGGAGAAGATGACGCGCAAGCCTGTCCAGGGTGCGCGAACTTGAACCTCCTTGGCGGTTTATGTGGGACACAACCGCCATATTGTCCGTTCTGACTATGATATGATACCCCCCGAGAACGGGGAGAAAATACTTCAAAGCCAGGAAGACAGCCCTGAGTTCCAGGCAGTTTATATGCCAAAAGAGGAACTCTTCCTTCCACTCCCCGCTCACCGGTCTGCCTTCGAAGACCGCGCCCCAGCCTGTCATTGATGCGTCCGTCGTGATCATATGGCGACGGTGGATCGCACCCATTCTCACCCCGCTCTGGAGAAAGATGGGGTCTCGCCACATTAAAAAGGTGTCGGCAGCAACTGCGCAACACCCTGATAAGGCGAGTAGCTGGTACAGTGGGGTGTAACCTCAGCTCCTTCATCCACCAAGGAATGGCCGCATGTGAAGCAGCCCTAGGGGCAACACAGGGGAGGCCGCTGCCATGAGGCCCAACAGCCTGCGGCAGGTACCTACAGAGACATGATGGCCTAGCTTGAAGCGGGCCAGACATGCTGTAAGAACTGGAATCCGGGCAGGAGCCAAACGGGCCTGCATCTGAACTCCTAGAAACACAGTTCGCTGAGATGGGAGGAGCACACTCTTCTTGGCGTTCATCCTGAGGCCAAGAGAATGGATGTGGCCGAGAACGATATCCCTGTGACGACTCACTAGCTCCCTGGAGTGAGCCAGAATGAGCCAGTCGTCCAGATAGTTCAGTACACGAATGCCCTGGAGCCTCAAAGGGACCAGTGCAGCATCCATGCATTTGGTAAATGTCCTCGGAGCCAAAGCCAGGCCGAAGGGCAGGACCTTGTATTGGTAAGCCTTCCCTCCAAAGGCGAACCGAAGGAATCTCCTGTGTCTTTGAACGACCTGGATGTGAAAATACGCATCCTTCAGGTCGATGGTGACAAACCAGTCCTCCTCCTGGACCTGAGACATGATGGTTCTCATCGTCAGCATCTTGAACTTCCCTTTGTAGAGGGAAAAATTCAAACGCCGTAGATCCAGAATGGGTCTCAGGCCGCCGTCCCCCTTCGGCTGAAGAACCCTCGTTCGATGTCCGACTGCGGTATTTCCTCTATCGCTCCTTTCTGTAGGAGGGAGGAAAGCTACAGCTGTAGAACAGAAGCCTTGGAGGCGCTGTTTACTACCGTCAGTTGAAACCCCGTCGAGGCGGGGGGGATATTCCCCAAACTGAAATGTGTAGCCGGACCGAATCGTGAGCAGCGGCACCCTCCGCCACGAAGGAGAGCCCTTGGCATCCTTGTCCGGGTTGATGGAGTGTGAAGTGCTGGACTGACAGGTGGCCAGCACGGGGTCCGAACACTGCAGGGGAGAATCCACTGTGTCCCCACACACGCGGCCCGCCGGCGGCGAAAGGACGGACTGTAGCGGGGGAAAGACAACGCGTCCCCCAACTGCCAGACCGAGAATAAATGAGGATGAACTCGTCCCGCACGCCAAGCCCCTAGGGGTGGCTGTGACGGTTTTGAGTGAGGAGAGCACATTTGAAGCAGGCAGAAACGCATTTGCGGTCTGACCTAGCCCCGTAGCGGTGAAAATGCTCTATTATGAGGTTTAGCCACAAATGGCGCTCTGCGGCCGAACCCACCATACGGCGCCCCACGGCGCGTGCGGTGTGCTTAGTGGCTCTGAGAGCTAAGTCAGTGGCTCTGCGCAGCTCCTTTACAGCCTCCGGAGTCAGACCAGTCCCCTCGGATTTCCTTGAGGACGTCCGTCTGGTAGGCCTGAAGGATGGCCATCGTATGGAGGACTAGGAAACAGATAATCCTGCGTGAATTCAACCGGTGAATTCGCGCGCACATGCTCTGGTGAGGGAGGGAGAGAAAGGCGAGGCCTGTCTGCTCACTCTCCTTCTCCTCGAGCTAAACATCCGAACCCCAGGTCGCGGAATCACGAGAGGCCGCGGATTCATGCGAAGCCGCGGAGGCCTCCGGAGCGCGGCGTGGAAAGAAAATGGATGACTCCTTTTCACACACCTCAAGCCGAAAGCAGAGGGTTATGAGACAGAGATTCTCACAAAATCACATTCAAATCACAAAAACCACATGCGTAAACCCCAAACATATAATTTTACTTATCTGTGCGGGTCATAGCGAGCGATGAATCGCGCATGGCGCTATAGCCCTGCTCCACCGAACCCACGAGGTTGTTGAAGTCAGCGGCCGCCGCGTTAGTAAGGCGGGAAGAAAAAGGCTGTTTCCAGGATCTGGAAATCTCCTGATGCAGATCACCGAAAACGGCAGCTTCCTCCGCTCATTTGGAATTTATACTGCTAAGAAAACGCTCGTGGACTTTCGAAGAGCGAGACTCGCGGGGCTCGTCGTCCAATCCATGCGAGAGCTTCTCAGTGGCGCGCAAAAGCACGTCCACGAGCTCAGAATAGGCCGGTGAAGGCCGCGCCTCCTGACCGCTAAGCGGTAGCGCATCTGCTAAACTAGGCCCAAAATCCTCGGAGTCGGAGGCCGCAGTTAGCAGAACATAATCTATCCCGAAGGAAACAGTATAACGTGCCCTCGGGCTAGGAAACAGATAATCCTGCGTGAATTCAACCGGTGAATTCGATGGTTCCCGATGCGTAAGCTACGCAGTGTTGAGTTACCTATGAAAGAGAACACTGGTTTAAATGCTCTTTTGCAGCTCGTTTGGGACAGAAACGATCCAAACATTCACCCATGAGCCATCGGCAGTGATGCACTTGGGTTTACATGAACGAGACAAAAAACAAAGCTTTCCGGGAAAAACATCCTTCAAGCAAGAAACATTTACTTAAGAAGGAAACTTGCACAGTTGATCAATAGTTTTAAGCAGAATTTTTTTGTTAGAACGTCACTTTAAATAATTTGCCAATAGGGTAAACAATAACTTCATTGTTAAATCTCACGTAATTTGGCTAAATTATCTCGTTTAAGACAGGGTTATTATACCTGACTAAAAATACAACCAAAAGTGTTTTTTGTTTTTTTACTTTGAAATGAACATAACACTGTGGTGTTAAAATTGTGTGAAATTAACACTGTAAAGTGTTCCTGTGGCTCAGTGGTAGAGCATTGTGTTGGCCGCGCAAAAGGTCATGGGTTCAATTCCCAGGGAACACATACTGACAAAAACACACAATGTATAGCCTTCATGCTCGGATTAAAGCGTCTGCTGAATGCATAAATGTAATTGTAACACTGAAATAAAATATAAAAATGCACTTGCCAAGGAAACATTTCTCATTTCACATGAAAAAAAAACAAGACAAAAGCACAAAAATACTAAGATTTTAACTCAAATTAAAGTGAAAACAAAAGCCATTCATGGTTTTTATAGTTCACTATTAATAACATTTTGTTAAAAATATATATTCTTTTTATATTTAAAATAAAATATTTATAAAAACTTATAGATAGTTGCCAATGCAACATTTAAATGTTTTGTTTAGTTTAAATTGATGAATAAATAAACTAAAATAAAACTGATATACATATTTAATAAAAAAGACAAAAACACTAAATTACTAAAACTGTTTCTAAACTTAAATTGAAAGCGTAAAATAACAAACACCTGTGTGTGAGCAAGGACGTTGATGAGGCATGTGGTGCACTGCTGACCCATGTTGGGCCAAGAGTTTCCACTCATCCACTTCCTGTTGCATTTGGGACACTTGTACTCGCCGAAACACCTCTTATCCTCCTGATCCGACATCAGACCTTCTCCTTTAGGACGAGCCTGCTCAGAAAACCACTGTTAGATCCTCAGACGAGAATCATACAAACACTAACATTCACGAGATCGAGGTCAGATTGAGATTTATTCTTTTTTCTATAACACTTTAATTCAGTGAAGATGCATTAAAGTGACAGTAATAACATTTATTATGTTACGAAAGATTTATATTACAAATACATGCTGTTCTTTTGAACTTTCTATTCATCTGTGAATCTTCAAACATCAAATGTATCACAGTTTCCACAAAAATATTGTGCAGCACGACTGTTTTCAACATTGATTATAATCAGAAATGTTTCTTGAGCATCATATTATTATGATTTCTGAAGATCATGTGACACTGAAGACTGGAGTAATGATGCTGGAAATTCTGCTGCATATCACAGAAATAAATTACACTTTAACAGATATTCACAGAGAAAACAACTATTCCTAAATTGTTATAAATGTCTAAAAGTTTTTGGTTTGATGATGTTTTCTGGAGCTGCAGTATTGTGTGTGTCATGGATGTTGCACTGTTACATTGTTACAGTTTTGTTGCATTGGAATGTTTAATGTAACGTCAAAGTAACATTCTGAACTGATGGGATTCCAAATGTAACATTGTCAGTGTCGCCACGGGAGGCGCTGCAGTGGATATCAGTGCAAACTGTCTTCTTCTCTTTCAGGTCTGTTTCAGATGTACTTCACAGATTGGTTTGGATGAAGTTTCTTAATCGAATGTAAGCTGTTTGACGGAGGTCTTTACCGCGGGTGTTTAGTCAGGATGAGTGTGTCAGGATCACTAGGAATTCTGGACCCATTTATGGTGCATTTCTGAAATATTTCTGTCATGTGAACGTTGAACTGCCTTCAAAACAACTGATAAAACAGTCACACGATAAAGTGCGTCATCAGTACGACACACCCTTTACAGCATTGATCCGGCTTTTGTTCACATAGCGCTCGTTCCGGGACTGAACCCGGCAATGTTACTAGGTCCCCAACCCGGGAATAGATCAAGTGTATTTAATCAATTGATCAGTTGGCACTCCGGCAATTTTACAGCAATTTTACGGGACCAACGTGCCGTGTGAAAGGGGTTTATGACATTCACGTTACATGATTTGACTGATTTTTACATAGAGAGCGTGACAGCAAATGCATCATAAATGTTAAATGATCATTAAAACATCTTTGAGAGCAAGGGGCCCCTGGTGTTTCGGGGGCCCTACACAGCTTGCGTGTTCTGCGTATAGGGAGGAAGAGACTTTACAGTTCTCAAATTACAGGCAAACCAGTTCAGACAGCAGCCAAAGGTGAAAGGTTTTATATAAAGAGTCCTTCTACAATAAAGCATAGAGCCGAGCGTTAGCATGCTACCTACAAACAAAGCAATCCAATAAAACACGAGAACCAGAATACAGCTTACACAGAGAAATAACCATGACAAACTAGACACAGAAACACTGACCTAATCAAAGTTTTCTCAATCAGGGCTCAGAAGCTGTTCCTCGACAGAAGCTGTTCTTGTGGACTTGTGAAATGTCATCAGTCGTTCTGATTCAAAGCTCATACCTGGCCAGTTCAGTTCTGATATCTTCTTACTCCACACCTTTTATAGAGGACGCGTTTACAGATGACTTATGCAAACCGGTCATGTTGGTTTTTCTATTTTGAGCATCACAACGAAACTAATTTCCCTATTATAAAGACAAAGCCTTTTAAGGAAGCAAAATATAAAAAAGGATGCAGATATTTAGGCCAAAGTGGGGGAAGATAAAAATCGTTGTCATTATTTTATCTTTGTTATTAAAAAATGAGAACAAAGACACATATTACAAATACACATAATATACAAATAAAATAAACCGTGTTTTAGTTTCAGGTACAATAGGTGAATTTAGCAGAGCATTCAAGAAACTGCATGAACAAATATACAAATAAAACACTATATAGATTGATTCCTATTAAAGAAACTGTATTAAAGTTTTTCAGTCAAGACTAGTGTTCGGGAATCATTTGAGTCAGTTCGGGACCGCGGAGCGCGAATCATTTGATTCAGTTCGGGACCGCGCAGCGCGAATCATTTGATTCAGTTCGGGACCGCGGAGCGCGAATCATTTGAGTCAGATCGAGACCGCGGAGCGCGAATCATTTGAGTCAGTTCGGGACCGCGGAGCGCGAATCATTTGATTCAGTTCGGGACCGCGGAGCGCGAATCATTTGATTCAGTTCGGGACCGCGGAGCGCGAATCATTTGATTCAGTTCGGGACCGCGGAGCGCGAATCATTTGAGTCAGTTCGGGACCGCGGAGCGCGAATCATTTGAGTCAGTTCGGGACCGCGGAGCGCGAATCATTTGATTCAGTTCGGGACCGCGGAGCGCGAATCATTTGAGTCAGTTCGGGACCGCGGAGCGCGAATCATTTGAGTCAGTTCGGGACCGCGGAGCGCGAATCATTTGAGTCAGTTCGGGACCGCGGAGCGCGAATCATTTGAGTCAGTTCGGGACCGCGGAGCGCGAATCATTTGAGTCAGTCAGTTCGGGACCGCGGAGCGCGAATCATTTGAGTCAGTTCAGATAACACACAGAGGCCGCTTGTTGTTAGCGCGAATCATTTGATTCAGTTTGCGGGACCGCTCGTTGAGCACATTAGAATCGTTTGATTTGAAGTTCATACAGTTCAGGACCGCAGTGATATTCCAGCGTGAATCATTTGAGTCAGATCAGGACCGCACGGAGCATACGAATCATGATTATATTAACATTTAGTCATGTTTAGTTCAGTACCGTGACGTGAGCGTGAATGTCATTTAATGATTCTGTTATTAAATTAATATTGTTAAGTTCATGTATTGGACAGTAACGATGCGTTTTTAGAGACATGTCGATTCTGATCAAATTTGAATGACAAGGTTGTTACATTGTTCCCATTTGGGGGTCACCGATTTTGTCTATGGAGCGTGAATCATTTAATGAGTTGTAACATTTGTTCCTAAAACTGTTTTGATAGCTTATTTCAATTGCGGAAATAGCTCAGTTATATAAAACATTTATAATGACTCATTATAAAGTTTTTGCAAAAGATGGCTATATACATGCAGATGTCTGGCATCCTTACTGTAGGCTACCGTGGTAAATATCTGCTTGTAATAATCAGAATATATTGCTTTGCATTACATTATTGGATTGTATATCAGTCACAAATTGACTACATTTTATTAGTGTACAACATTTATGATAACTGCTTTGTATTCTGTCTTTCAAAGTTTAATGTTTATTTTCATCCCATTTTGAATCTCAGTGTGTTTTATTGTTGTGTCAGACTTATGGAACTCATTTTGTGACTTAATTTGATCAAATCAGTTTAAATCATAATCCAACCCTGACTCAATGTGATCAGGTGCAGATTCTGCCCTCTGGTGTTCGTGTCAATCTATCACAGGCTGTTTAAAGCAGAGCAGTTCAACTTTGTGAAATGTGACACTCCTTTTGTCTCTTTTGACTCGGAATTTGTGCTCTGCATTTACCCATCCAAGTGCGCACACACACACACACACACACACACACAGCAGTGAACACACACTCACAGCAGTGAACACACACTCACGCACACACACAGCAGTGAACACACACACACACACACACACACACACACACACACAGCGCACACACACAGCAGTGAACTCACACACACACACACACACACACACAGCAGTGAACACACACACACACACACACACACACACACACACACACAGCACACACACACACACACACACACACACAGCAGTGAACACACACACACACACACCGGAGCAGTGTGACACTCCTTTTGTCTGTGTGTGTATGTGGGTGTTTTTGCTTTCCCTAAACTGCATGTTTCATATTTACATTACATATTAACAGAAATATTATTTCACATTGTAAGAAATAAAGGCGTTCTAGAATGAAATCTGTGATTTATTATGGTTAGTGTGATGTTTTGTAAAGCTCAGGGCACGCCTAGGAAACTCTTAGTAATGGTGTTTCCCTCCCTAATCTGGAAGTGGACGATGTGCATCTGATGTAAACCTGACCAGTTCTTCCACTGCTGTTCACACATGCGTCTGAAGAGAAGTCAAGCCAAACCCATACACTCTTTTATTTCTATACATGTTTGTCTGAGAGAGAGAGAGGGACAGACCCGAGTCACACGAGAAGAGGAGCGTCTGTCGTTTTCATGCAAATAGTTTGTTTGTTTCTGTTGGCCACCTTCGTTCTAGTTCAATGTCATGCTCAGAATGAGTCACGTGAAGAGGCTTTTCTCTCTTGTTTTATATGATACAGATCTGCCACACAAACCAGTTTTCACACTCATTAAAACCAGATGTGATGAAGTTCTCCGTGAGGTACACAACTATTAGCCTATAATCACACACACACACACAGCAGTGAACACACACACACACACACACACACACACACAGCAGTGAACCCACACACACACACACACACACACACACCCACACAGCAGTGAACCCACACACACACACACACAGCAGTGAACACACACACACACACACACAGCAGTGAACCCACACACACACACACACACACACAGCAGTGAACACACACACACACACACACACAGCAGTGAAGAGTTGTCATATGGAAAAGCTGATGCAAGGGCAGGAAATGTTCTCTTAAAGTTATTAAACAAACAATCTCGCATTAACATTAATAGAACGTTTGTTTACAGTTATCAGGGCTGTAACAATGTTCTCAAAAAGTGAGAAATGAAACATAATTTACACATCAATCATGGATATTTTTTCCGAAAGCTTTTAGTTGGAAGTTCGTCTAATGTTACTAAATGTTTCAGAACATTCAAAAGTAACGTTCCCGTAATGTTTGCACAATTATCAAATGTAACGTTACTTTAACGTCTCTATAACAAAGAAAAACATTTACAAAAATTGGACGTTTTGAACTTAAATGCGTTTTTATAACCGGGAACGTTTGCAAAACATACTTTGAACATATTTTAGTTAGCTTTGAAATATGACTGCTACAGACTAAAACTTTAGGATTACTTATTAGTAAGTAATATTATAAAGTAGTCAAGTAAATAAGTAGCTAAATAAAAATACATTTCAGGAACAATGTTTAAAACGCCCTGTTAAGACGCCACGATAGCTTCGAATCATTCTTTTTCCTAAAAGCAAGTAAGGACTAAAGTAAAGCCGTCCTTCAGGACAGGGATGTGTTCAGATCGGATTGGGACACACCCACCGCTGCGTGACACACTCCCGCTCTCCCTCCCTCCACTTCCTCGTTTCAGTCCATACTCACGACCTCCAATCAGCACATCACACACACCACAGTAAGTTTGATTTACTATCTATCTTACTGTGTTCAAGCGACAATGTATCGAGCGTTCTCAGCGTCACGCGCTTGACACAATGTAACGTGTGCGTGATTCCGTGTGAAGCACGTTCTTTTGATGTTCGTCAGCAGAACAATGTCGAATGTTCTAAATGTGTGCGATGTGTGTTTTCAGTTGGTTTGGGTGTGTGTTGTGTCATCTGAAATATTCGGCTGCCATTTTTCTGTCTGTGGCAGAGAGCGATGCGGATTTGCCGAAGAGTCAAACAGTGCGTACTATAGCGTGTAGTATGCGAGTTTCAGTACATGTTTAGACATGAGATGTGCTGCATTTAAAGCAGTGAGATGATGATTTCTGGTCATGTAAAGCAGGATGTCAGGCGCGTGCGCAGACCTGAGCTTCACTGAGGTTTAAAACCGATCATCTCTGGTTTAACAAGCACGCAGGATTAAACCACAGCTCACTAGCAGCATGCAGTCACGCTAGAAAATTAGTGAAACCTTAAAGGGATAGTTACCCCAAAAATGACACCTCTGTTATCATTTACTAGCCCTCAAGTTGATCCTAAGCAAACATGCATTTTAGTCTGGGACTAACTTAAGCCTTGTCTGTGAAACCAGGGGAGGGGATCAGTATCAGTCAGGCATGGTTAACTCGGAGTTAAACTAAATATACAGATTCTGTAACTAGTATGACTACAAAATGTGTTTCTATGGTCTTGGAAAATCTGGAAATATGAGGTTTAATAGTGTGTTCTGGAAAAGTCAGTGAAATTCCTACGGTCAATATGTATTTTCTGAAGTTCTTAAGTATTTTTCTATTTATTTATTGTTCTCGCTAAAATGATTTGTAAATAAGATAATCAAATAATGATGTGACGGTTTTAAAAATTGCAAATGACTGGAAAAGTTATGGCACTTTAAATCTAAATATCATTGTTTGTGTATCATTTATTGAAAGTTTCTAATAGAGGGTGTTTAACCCTGATATGTGAAATAATAATAATAATAACGTTTTTTTAACAGTTTATTGAACCTTTAGACTTTGTATGTATATCAAGTGTCATATTTGATCCATCGGGTTTTTATGGCTCATATATTCTGATACAGTGAGAATATGGAGGAAAAACAACTCAATATTATTCAGAGACTCAAACTAAGCACAAATGTGCAATTTGATGCAGATGCTGATATTTATGACCAAAATTCTGATGCTTGTAATATAAATCAATTAGATCTTTATCACAGTACAGCAGATATTCACATAAAATGATATCAGTCTTCACTCTATATATCCAATGATATGATGAGATTTAAATGATCAAAACATACAATGATGACTGAGAGATGAATAAAGCCTGAAGATCATGTGTGATTCTCTCTGATTTGATTAATTTGGATGTTTAATTTATACGTTTAGACATCTGGGTAATCAAGAAAAACGGATCAGCTTTAGACCAGTAAGTGTTTATATGCTACTGTAAATGAAAATCAGATCTCAAAGTTCAACCTTATTCTAGTCTACTTTTAACCTATGGCCTATATAAGCAGCACAGACCTGATAAACCTGCTACGGAGACACAGACACACACACACACACACACACACACTACACACACACACACACACACACACACACACACACACGGACACACACACACACACACACACACACACATGGACACACACACACACACACACACACGGACACACACACACACACACACACACACGGACACACACACACACACACACACACACGGACACACACACACGGACACACACACACACACACACACACACACACACACATGGACACACATACACACACACACACACACACACACACACACACACGGACACACACACACACACACACACGGACACACACACACACACACACACACACACACACACACACACACACACACATGGACACGTACACACACACGGACACGCACACACACTACACATACACACACACACATGGACACACACACGGACATACACACATAGGACACACACACACACATACACACACATGGACACACACACGGACACGCATACACACATAGGACACACACACACACACACACGGACACACATATATGTATTGTTTGGTCAGTGGTATATACACATTGGGTGTTGGATTGCAATGTTGAAGTAGTCACTCCTCGAAGGATTTAAAGATTGCTTATCATGTTAATGTCTTCTGGGTTAAGATGTGCATGTGTTCAGACGGGGCCGGCCCAAGCATTCGAGGGGCCCTAAGCAAGATTATAAAAATGGGACTTAGCACTATAAAAAGTCGACTAACTACTATGGGTGCCAGATTTTATAGTTATGCTGCCCCCCGCCTATGGAATTCCCTTCCCCTTGATATTCGCAATAGCAATTGCTTGCTGACTTTTAAAACACGTCTTAAAACATATCTTTTTAGACAGGCTTTTTTATGATATGTATTATTGAGTCTCTACTGCGCTTTACCTGTATATGTACAGAGTTTGTTGTGTGTTTTTGTTTTTTGCAGTGACTTGTATTTTTTTATTTTATTTGTTTGTGAGGTGACCTTGGGTGTTTAGAAAGGCGCCATAAATAAAATGCATCATCATCATCATCTTCAAAAAGAAAGTTAAAAATAAACGAATGAGACCTTTTTTGTTTATTTAAAAAAAAATTGTACTCAAAAATATATAAATTATGTAGTATGTAACACATTAATTATATTTTTATATAATTTAATAAATGATGGCAGAACTATGTGCAAAAGTTAAAGCTGTTTTTTGTAAATAAACAAAAATGTGCAATTGCTGCAAATCAGGTACAAAAAATGAGGGATGAAAAATGCAGATCTTTGTCTAATTAATTGTTTGTGTTAATTTTACTCTCCTACATTATTCATGAGACCATAACATTTTTTGGAAGGAAAAACACTTACAATTTGTCTTTTGCAAAAAACAGAGCATTTTTGGGGTGGTTAACCAAAGTGAATGAATTAATCAAAATGATATGAGACGAGTAATGACATCTGAACTATGCAGACTTTATTGTGCTGATGTAAATAGTAATTAAGATGACATGAATGTCATAAAATGACTGAAATACAGCAGGATGCTGCACGAACACCGTTTGACGTTTTGCCAGGTGTCGTGTATTGTCCTCTGATGATGTTTATCACATTTGAGTTACTGATGATGATGATTGATTTGTTCGTTATTATGACCGTGATTTTCATGTGATTGTTAATATGTGACCCGTGTTAATTGAAACATTGAAACTTCTGAAAGATGAATAAAATAAAAGATAAATAATAATCTTTCCATTGATGCATGGTTTGTTATGATTTTGCTGAGATGCAACTATTTGAAAATCTGGAATATGAGAGTGCGAAATATTAAAAAAATTGCCTTTAAAGTTCTTAGCAATGCATATCACTAATCAAAAATTGATTCGGTTGGAAATTTACAAAATATCTTTATGGAACATGATCTTTACTTTGATGAATGGATCATTTTGACTCATACAATGCATTGTTGGCTATTGGTACAAATATACCCTAATTAACTAAGACTGGTTTAGAGTCACATATAAGCATGTAAATGTCCTGATGTGTGCAGGTGTCAGAGATGAGTTACCCCGGATACCCTCCTGCAGGTGGAAGTTACCCAGCTGCCTCCGGCCCGTATCAGCAGGCCCCGGGCGGATATCCATCCCAACCGGGAGCCTATCCTGCCCAGGGCGGATACCCCCAGCAGCCCGGAGCGTTTCCCCCCGGAGGAGGATACCCTCCCCAGGCCGGCGGTTACCCCCCTCAGGCCGGCGGTTACCCTCCTCAGGCCGGCGGTTACCCCCCTCAGGCCGGCGGTTACCCCCCTCAGGCCGGCGGTTACCCCCCTCAAGCCGGCGGTTACCCTCCTCAAGCCGGCGGTTACCCAGCTGCCCCGGGAGGAGGCTTCCCGCCCCAGGCAGGAGGTTACCCCGCCGCCCAGCCCGGGACCTACCCCAACATGCCCCCTGCAGGTCAGTGCGGTTAGTCTGAGCTCTGCACGCTGGAGCATCATGGGACTGTTGTTGGTCGTAGTGTGTGTTCCTGCTGCTGGATGCTCTGATGTTATTAATGGGCTTCACAACTGACCACATATCGAATGTATTGGCAATTTAAAATTAGTCATAATCTGAGTTCTAATGTCAGTTTGCATGGTTGTAAATAAGATTGGAGGGGAAAATCTTTGTCTATGCATTTAATTTGAAATGCATCTCCATCTATGATGCATAATTAAAAATAAATATATATATATACACACACACTGAACAAAATTATAAACTCAACACTTTAGTTTTTGCCCCCATTTTTCATGAGCTGAACTCAAAGATCAAAGACTTTTTCTATTTACACTAAAGGCCTATTTCTCTCAAATATTGTTCACAAATCTGTGTAAATCTGTGTTAGTAAACGAGATAATCATCCACCTCACAGGTGTGGCCAAGATGCTGATTAGACAGGCACAGGTGTGCCACACAATAAAAGACCACTCTAAAATGTGCAGTTTTATCACAGCAATATGCCACAATATATGATATATATATATAATTTTTTAGATACATTAATAAGAGCACATTTCTTCTTACTAATTTGACAAATGGATCTGTTTGCATGCTGATAAAAATAAACAGCTGTGTAAATTTCTGTGAAGCAGAAAACCTCAGCGTCATGTCAGTTTTATTTATTTTGCATTTTCACACATTTTTCTTGCATGTTTTAAATAAAAAAATTTGTTGATTATATATTTTTATTTCATGTTTTATTCTTAATGAATAATACTATAATAATATTTGTATTAAATCACAATACACAGAATCCATAAAAATTAAAACCGACCACACAGAATTTCTTATAAAAAATAAAACACAGTTCATAAAGATAATCTTAAAATTGTTAAAAGTTTTAATTTGATTGATTAGACATCAATTTTTTATTATTAAAATTTAATCAAAACACGAATAAGGAAAAAGTAAAACAAAAAGCTAACAATTTTTAGGAAAAATCAAACAGAATTTTTTTTTAATTTCATATTGTCCTTGAAAGTGTTTATTTTCAAATGCATCTGTTTCTGTTTTTTATGCATCATGTGTAATTTAATAAAAATGATATAGTTGCATAATTCTTTGCGTTGTTTGTTGTGCTTTGATGGGCTTTGTGTCTGTATTGTTATATAATTCTTTGTGTTGTTAGCAGGTGGATGGGGCGGCCAACCCGGCTTTGGAGCTGTAAGAATCCCTTTATCTCTGCCTCTTTTATCGTGCATAATCAGTTGTGTGGTGTATTCTTAAACGCACTACAGAATTAGATCGATTAAGCTCTCCTACCGAAGTCTGCATCATGTGACTCGTCTTATTAATGTGCAGCCGGGTGGAGGAATGCCTCAGGGTTACCCCGGTGGCCCCGCGCCGGGGCAGCAGCCCATGCCAGCGTACCCAGGTGTTCCCAACCCGTCTATGCCCGGGTACGGAGGAGGCGTCCCGACCGGACCGACACCCCCGGCCGGTCCTGCTGTCAATGTGAGAGACTTCATCAGCCACTAGGAGCTTCTGTTCGGTTTAGACTATCATGCTCACAACAAACCTGACATTACAATATTTCATCATCTAGAATTGCTCTTATGTGTTTAGTCAAAATGAAACCTTATCCAGTAATCCAAGAACAAACTGTATTAGTCAGACAGTGCGGAAACCTTGACTTTAATAAACGAATCTGCCCAGCTAACCACTATCTTTCAGCTGTAGTCCTGGGCACGTAGAACAAGAGAGACACAAACGAAAACAGGAATTAACACTTGATCTCAGTGGTTTGATAACTTCCTATTGAAACCGAAAACTGGACATGCTCAAAGTATTTTTAACTTTTTTTTATAATACAACCGTTTTCTGTAGTTTGAAGCAAATGTGAAATTAATCTGCATTGTTAATCCTTTTGATCTTTCATTAAAAAAATAATAAAATAATAAAATCTAACCTTTCATTGGCTAATAAGAATTTAAAATGGGTGGAAATATCATTACAGCCACAGCCGTATCACCCTGCAGCCCAAGACCGGTCGCCCACTTTTCCATATGTTCATATGAAAAGTTCAAAAGGATTAATAATGCAGATTAATTTTCACAGCCTTCTTTGATGATATTTACCAAAGGTGCCGATATGTTTGGCCATGACTGTAAACACACACACACACACACACACACACACACACACACACACACACACAGACAGTGATATCACACACACACACACACACACACACACACACACACACACACACACACACACAGACAGTGATATCAGACACACACACACACACACACACACAGACAGTGATATCAGACACACACACACACACACAGACAGTGATATCAGACACACACACACACACACACACACACACACACACACACACACACAGACAGTGATATCAGACACACACACACACACACACACACACACACACACACACACACACACACAGACAGTGATATCAGACACACACACACACACACACACACACACAGACAGTGATATCAGACACACACACACACACACACACACAGACAGTGATATCAGACACACACACACACACACACACACACACACACACAGACAGTGATATCAGACACACACACACACACACACACACAGACAGTGATATCACACACACACACACACAGACAGTGATATCAGACACACACACACACACACACACACACACACACAGTGATATCAGACACACACACACACACACACAGACAGTGATATCAGACACACACACACACACACACAGACAGTGATATCAGACACACACACACACACACACAGACAGTGATATCAGACACACACACACACACACACACAGACAGTGATATCAGACACACACACACAGACAGTGATATCAGACACACACACACACACACACACACACACACACACACACGCACACACACACACACACTTGGTGTGTGTATATATATACTGTATGTACATGTATACATGCTTACATACACAATTTTATGTATAGATATATTTGACCAATTAGATATAATACACTTTTATGCAATAATTTTTTCTGATTCGTGTATTAAAAACAATTCCAGCAGTTAACACCGTTAAATGTAACATTATGTGATGATTGTTTGTAGTTCATTTAAAGTAAAAGTTAAACCTCCGTAGCACTTCAGGCCAGTTTAAATGTTTAAAATGATGCCACAAGTTTACTATAAATATAAAAGGTTATATTTGTTCATTTTATCCCCAGAAATTGACCAATAAAATTATTAATCAGTAACCGAGGCATATGTATCAGTACTTATGGCAATTAATCAGATAATCGTGGTTAATTATAGAAAAATGTATTAGTAAATTTTGTAGCATTTATTTATTTACACTTTATCAAATGTAAACTCACATTGTAATAAGTGTGGTGTTGTTTGTTTAGAAAGGTTTCCGCGGTACCATCAAGGACGCTCCTGGCGCCGATCCGCTCCGAGACGTCGAGGTGTTACGGAAAGCCATGAAGGGCTTCGGTGAGAAGAAGTTCATCCAAAATGATTCCCATTCATTTCAACCACTAATAAATGTGTGTAAATACAGAGAGCTGAATGTGTTTTGCTCGCAGGAACCAATGAAAGCGCCATTACTGAGCTTCTCGGCAGTCGATCCATCAAGCAGCGCGTGCCGTTGAAGGCGGCGTATAAAACCACTTACGGCAAGGTGAACGCATGAGGAATGAAGCATCAAATACCTGATAATGTGAAAGACACAATGAGGTTTCTTATGTAGCGTTTAAAATGCTTTGCAGGATCTGATAAGCGACCTGAAGTCGGAGCTGACTGGAAACTTTGAAAGCCTGGTGCTGGCCATGATAAAGGCTCCTGCGCACTTCGATGCCTCTGAACTCAGGGAGGCCATAGCGGTGAGATTTCCTTCTTTCCCTTACGTTCTCAGGAAAACGTGCAAATCCACTCAGATACTAGATGCATTGGGCAATTCTTTAAACATCTCTTTTCCAAATGCTAGCAAGCTGCCTTGCCATCTACATCGCATAGGCTGAAATACCTGATCTGAGCAATCGTACATGCAATGCTGATAAAAGCTGAGCGCAAGACGCAGGCAAACGTACCAATATACAAGCCAAGTGTGCTTTCGCTTGATCTCATATGCTGCTGCACTCATTAATGAAACACAGACACATAATTACAGAGTCGAGAGCAGAAATACTGCCGGACTGGAATGAATGACGCGCTCCGAGTCTGTGATTATCATCCCACACTGGAAAAACATGATGAAAATATGAAAGAATCCAGACGATTGAGCGACTGAAAACGAAATATATCTGGAAGCTCGTTTCTGCCATGGGATAAACAAATAATAAAGGTAATTGTGACTTTGTTCCTCGAGAATGCAGTTTTTATTAACTAGACTCAGGCTTTGTTTTTCTGAATTATGAACTTGCATCTCGGAAATCAGTTTTTCTTTCTTTTTTCCTCAGAATTGCATGATATAAACTCATAAATGTGAAATATAAACTCTAAATTGTGAGAGAAAAAGAGATTTGTGAGATTAAAAGCAGCAATTATCTTTAAAAAAAAATTGAATCCATGCCGAAAAAAACGAAACATAAACTCAGAATTTATATTTTTCAAAAAGTCACATTTTCTGAGTTCATATCATGCGATTCTGAAGAAAAATGTAAGAATTGTGAGATAAAATGTTGCAATATTTTTTTTTTTTATTATGTAACAAAAAAAATATAGAGATTTGGTTCGTTTATTATATTTAGTGAGAAAAAAAACAGCATTGTGAGATAAAAAGTTGCAATTGCCTTTTTAATTGTATTAGTTTGTGGCGGAAACAGCTTTCTTAAATATCAGGCTGTGAATATGAGAATGCTTAATAGTTTAACGTTTTAAGAGAATAAATACAAAAATATGTAACTTTTAAATCATGTATCTTGATTCTGAATAAAAACCCAGCGCTGGTTATCAGAAAATACGGTATTATCCATAAAATACAGCACAGTAAAATAAAATAAAACAGTAAAATAAAGTCACAGCTGGTCAAAATTGCATTGTTGAGAGCAAAAAACACTTATTAAGTAGTATTGTTGTAGGTTAAAAGTCACATTTTATTATTAGATTCTGAAATCATGTAAAATAGCAATAAATGAGAATATAAATGTACCTTAGTTTCTCTCACTCCACAACAAATCATTTAAACTGAACGGTTTTCAGATGACAAGAGGAACGAAAGATAGAAACATCAATTGTCGAGTCGTTAATTATAAAGAAGATTTATTATAAACAAATGTATGTAACATGAAACTGTGAGGGTGTCTCTCGTTCAGCAGCAGTCCAGATGTTGTGTGTGCTTGACGTTTCATTGCATTATAAAAGCTGCTTTAGAATTGAAGTCACGGCTCTTTTCAGTCGATTAAACACTGAGGTTTGTAATCGGTGTTTTCAGGGTGCAGGGACCGACGAGGCCTGTCTCATCGAGATTCTGTCCTCTCGCAGCAATGCTGAGATTCAGGAGACTACGAAGATCTATAAAGCAGGTGAGTCTGTGTTCACACACCTACTGAAGATCTCGATCACGTGTTGAGTTAGTAGAGTTTATGATGAGTGTTTGTTTAGAGTACGGTAAATCTCTGGAGGACGCCATCAACAGTGACACGTCTGGACACTTCCGCCGGCTGCTCGTCTCTCTATCTCAGGTACAGACGCTCAGCTTTACATCTTACATATTGCTCCCTTTAGCCTTTAGAAATATGAACATTTACATGAAAATGTCTATACAGAAATCGTTTCTTGATTACAGTCAAATCAAACTTGCAGCCGTTTTTTTCAGATAAACTCTTAATGACAGATGTGTTTTTTGTTTTAAAATGTAATAATTTTATTTAATTTAACTTTAAGCAGAGATAAAAAGTAGCAAAACAAATGGAAACGTAGGTGATTTATAAGACATTGTAATCTTGTTAATAAATATTTGACATTATTATAATATTTTAAGTAATACTTTGAGCTAGTATTATGCAACACTAAATCAGATTTAATAGCTTTTATTTTTATATTGTCAGTTTTAATTTTAATTTTAGTTTGTTATAACATTAATTCCTATTTATTTTAGTTTTGATCATTTTAGTGCTTACATTTTTCAGTATTTATTTTAGTCTATTTTTTTTATTTAGGTTTAAGTTTAAGTCTCATTTAATATTTAGATTTAATTTAATTTCCTTAACCATGTAATTTATTTACACAAATATATATGATTTTTAAATAAAAATTAAATATTTAAGAAAAAGAATCACAACACTGCTGCAGAGTGGACCAGCACAAAATATCAATTTCTCTGTGAAATCTGAAGTGTATAGACGTGTATAGTGTAAGACGTGTATAGAAGTGTAAGACGTGTATAGAAGTGTAAGACGTGTATAGAAGTGTAAGACGTGTATAGATGTATAGACGTATAGATGTATAGACGTTTATAGATGTTTATAGACGTTTATAGGTGTGTATAGACGTTATATAGACGTGTAAGAAGTATAGGCGTGTATAGGCGTGTAAGAAGTGAATAGATGTGTATAGAAGTGTATAGGCGTGTATAGATGTGTATAGGCGTGTATAGAAGTGTATAGACGTGTATAGACGTGAATAGATGTGTATAGGCGTGTATAGAAGTGTATAGGCGTGTATAGAAATGTATAGACGTGTATAGTGTGATAGACGCGTGTATAGACGTGTATAGACGTGTAAGACGTGTATAGAAGTGTATAGAAGTGTATAGGCGTGTATAGAAGTGAATAGATGTGTATAGAAGTGTATAGGCGTGTATAGAAGTGTAAGACGTGTATAGAAGTGTAAGACGTGTATAGAAGTGTAAGACGTGTATAGAAGTGTAAGACGTTTATAGATGTTTATAGACGTTTATAGATGTTTATAGACGTTTATAGGTGTGTATAGACGTTTATAGGTGTGTATAGACGCGTGTAAGAAGTGTATAGGCGTGTATAGGCGTGTATAGAAGTGAATAGATGTGTATAGAAGTGTATAGGCGTGTATAGAAGTGAATAGGCGTGTATAGGCGTGTATAGACATGTATAGAAGTGAATAGATGTGTATAGGCGTGTATAGAAGTGTAAGACGTGTATAGAAGTGAATAGAAGTGTATAGGCGTGTATAGAAGTGAATAGATGTGTATAGAAGTGTATAGGCGTGTATAGGCGTGTATAGAAGTGTAAGACGTGTATAGAAGTGTAAGACGTGTATAGAAGCGTATAGATGTGTATAGAATAGATGTATAGACGTGTGTGTATAGAATAGGTGTGTATAGACGTGTATGACGTTTATAGACGTGTAAGAAGTGTATAGGCGTGTATAGAAGTGAATAGATGTGTATAGAAGTGTATAGGCGTGTATAGAAGTGTATAGGCGTGTATAGGCATGTATAGACGTGTATAGAAGTGAATAGATGTGTATAGACGTGTATAGGCATGTATAGAAGTGTATAGGCGTGTATAGAAGTGTAAGACGTGTATAGAAGTGAATAGATGTGTATAGGCGTGTATAGGCGTGTATAGAAGTGTAAGACGTGTATAGAAGTGAATAGATGTGTATAGGCGTGTATAGAAGTGTATAGGCATGTATAGAAGTGTAAGACGTGTATAGAAGTGAATAGATGTGTATAGGCGTGTATAGAAGTGTATAGGCGTGTATAGAAGTGAATAGATGTGTATAGGCATGTATAGAAGTGTAAGACGTGTATAGAAGTGTAAGACGTGTATAGAAGTGAATAGATGTGTATAGGCGTGTATAGTGTATAGGCGTGTATAGAAGTGTATGTGTATAGTGTATAGGCGTGTATAGAAGTGTTGTGTATAGTGTATAGATAGAAGTGTAAGACGTGTATAGAAGTGAATAGATGTGTATAGGCGTGTATAGAAGTGTAAGACGTGTATAGAAGTGAATAGATGTGTATAGAAGTATATAGGCGTGTATAGAAGTGTATAGGCATGTATAGAAGTGTAAGACGTGTATAGAAGTGTAAGACGTGTATAGAAGTGAATGGATGTGTATAGAAGTGTATAGGCGTGTATAGAAGTGAATGAATGTGTATAGAAGTGTAAGACGTGTATAGAAGTGAATAGATGTGAATAGATGTGTATAGAAGTGTATAGGCGTGTATAGAAGTGTTAGGCGTGTATAGAAGTGTAAGACGTGTATAGAAGTGAATGGATGTCTAGATGTGTGTAGAAGTGTATAGGCGTGTATAGGCGTGTGTAGAAGTATATAGGCGTGTGTAGAAGTAGACGTGTATAGGCGTGTATTGATGTGTGTATAGGCGTATATAGAAGTGTATAGGCATGTATAGACGTGTAAGACGTGTATAGACGTTTATTGGCGTGTATAGAAGTGTATAGGCGTGTATAGAAGTGTATAGAAGTGTATGTGTAAATGCTTTCATCATTGGTTTTCAGGGTAATCGAGATGAGAGAGAGACTGTGGACATTTCTCTGGCCAAGCAGGACGCTCAGGTTGGACTTGCTTTGCTTAAACAAATTCACATTTTAATGTAAATGTGCATTTTAGGCTGCTGTGGTCCACTTACATGCATTTGTGTGATGTTTTCTGTGTTGCAGAAACTCTACGCTGCAGGAGAGAATAAAGTCGGCACGGATGAGTCTCAGTTTAATGCGGTTCTGTGCGCTCGCAGTAAACCTCATCTGAGACAAGGTAAAAACCATCAGGCCACTGCGGTTAGACGGCCACAGCATTTTATTTATTTGCTTAGACCATAATTGCCAAAAATGAAATTCCAAACCTGTAATTTCTATCACAAAACATTTCATGGTGAATGCAGCTGTCTAGCTCTAAAAAAGGACAAAATCTCATAAGTCGACATGTGACTTATGCACTATACTGAAGTCGTATGATAGTTTTGTGAAAGGAACAGACTGAATATGAAGTCATTATTCACTGATAATGCAGATTAAATGATGTCAGTAACGTTTGTTCATGATGTCTTTCGCAGTGTTTCATGAGTACCAGCAGATGTGTGGTAAAGACATTGAGAAGAGCATCTGCGGTGAGATGTCTGGAAACGTGGAGTCTGGAATGGTGGCAGTGGGTGGGTACTGAGCTCTGATTGGTCCCGAGCTGAAACGTCAGCCAATAGCTGATCTAGATGAAGCAGGCAGAGAAACAGCCCTGGAATAGGAATCAGCTGTTTTGAATAAGATGCATATTGGAGGTTATGATGAGTAAAATGCCTAAATGTTTTGCATATGCAAACAGGACACAATAGGCAAAACCATCGTTTTTTACATGCACAGGTCTCGATTATAAGATTTTGGGCTGTTTTACTTCAGTTTTGTTTTAGAGTAGTGAAAGTAAAACATCCCAAAATACACATGTATGACTTTGTTTTATTGCACTTTTAACTATTTGCATCTGTAGATTTAAATTAAATACATATCTCTAAAAGTTTTCCTCCACTTCAGCAGCACTTACAAACACCAAACCCAGCAGTTTTATTCCTCTCTATATTCTGAAGGGGTTTGTCCATATAGCATTGGCCTGATTTATTATTGCATTTTATCGGTTTCAATTTCATTTACAGTACATTTCTTTAAAGGAGGTTTTCTCCACTTCAGCAGCACTTACATACACCAAAACTTCATTTTATTTCAATATGCAATCTGAATGTTTTCATATCTCATTCGACTGGATTTTATTATTGCGCTTTATCTATTTCTGTCTGTAGATTTAAATTACAAACCATATATTTTTGTATATTTAAACATTATTTTAGTAACACAAAACAACTGTATTAAATACATATTCCTAGTACACTTTTGTTGCACTTCTACAGTGTCTTTGATTT
>CM049883.1:1505575-1553075 GCA_027474115.1 Schizopygopsis malacanthus
TATTGAGCTCAGGTGATTGGCTGAACTGGTCAGTATTGAGCTCAGGTGATTGGCTGAACTGGTCAGTATTGAGCTCAGGTGATTGGCTGAACTGGTCAGTATTGAGCTCAGGTGATTGGCTGATTGGCTGGTCAACTGGTCAGTATTGGCTCAGAACTGTGATTGGCTGATTGAGCTGGTCAGTATTGAGCTCAGGTGATTGGCTGAACTGGTCAGTATTGAGCTCAGGTGATTGGCTGAACTGGTCAGTATTGAGCTCAGGTGATTGGCTGAACTGGTCAGTATTGAGCTCAGGTGATTGGCTGATTGGCTGAACTGGTCAGTATTGAGCTCAGGTGATTGGCTGAACTGGTCAGTATTGAGCTCAGGTGATTGGCTGATTGGCTGAACTGGTCAGTATTGAGCTCAGGTGATTGGCTGATTGGCTGAACTGGTCAGTATTGAGCTCAGGTGATTGGCTGATTGGCTGAACTGGTCAGTATTGAGCTCAGGTGATTGGCTGAACTGGTCAGTATTGAGCTCAGGTGATTGGCTGAACTGGTCAGTATTGAGCTCAGGTGATTGGCTGAACTGGTCAGTATTGAGCTCAGGTGATTGGCTGAACTGGTCAGTATTGAGCTCAGGTGATTGGCAGTATTGAGCTGGTCAGGTGATTGGCTGATGATTGGTGATTGGCTGAACTGGTCAGTATTGAGCTCAGGTGATTGGCTGAACTGGTCAGTATTGAGCTCAGGTGATTGGCTGAACTGGTCAGTATTGAGCTCAGGTGATTGGTGATTGGCTGAACTGGTCAGTATTGAGCTCAGGTGATTGGCTGAACTGGTCAGGAGATTGAGCTCAGGTGATGGCTGAATGGTCTATTGAGCTCAGGTGATTGGCTGATGGTCAGTATTGAGCTCAGGTGATTGGCTGAACTGGTCAGTATTGAGCTCAGGTGATTGGCTGAACTGGTCAGTATTGAGCTCAGGGGATGGCTGAACTGGTCAGTATTGAGCTCAGGTATTGGCTGACTGGTCACATTGATACTCAATTGGCTGAATAGTATTGAGCTCATGAATATTATTGATCAACTGAACTGGTCATCCTCAGGGGATTGGCTGAACTGGTCAGTATTGAGCCAGGTGATTGGCTGAACTGGTCAGTATTGAGCTCAGGTGATTGGCTGATTGGCTGAACTTATTGAGCTCAGTGATGTGAACTGGTCAGTATTGAGCTCAGGTGATTGGCTGAATGGTCAGTATTGAGCTCAGGTGATTGGCTGAACTGTCAGAGCTCAGGTGATTGGCTGAACTGGTCAGTATTGAGCTCAGGTGATTGGCTGAACTGGTCAGTATTGAGCTCAGGTGATTGGTGAAATGTGGATTGGCTGAACTGGTCAGTAAAGCTCAGGTGATTGGCTGCGCTCTGGTCAGTATTGAGCTCAGGTGAGAGTTGGTGATTGGCTCTTCAACTTCAGTAAGCTCAGGTGTTGGCTGAATGTCAGTATTGAGCTCAGGTGATTGGCTGATTGGCTTGTCAGTATTGAGCTCAGGTGATTGGCTTTCAGTATTGAGCTCAGGTGATTGGCTGAACTGGTCAGTATTGGCTCAGGTGATTGGCTGAACTGGTCAGTATTGAGCTCAGGTGATTGGCTGAACTGGTCAGTATTGAGCTCAGGTGATTGGCTGATTGGCTGAACTTGTATTGCCAGATTGGCTGAACTGTCAGTATTGAGCTCAGGTGATTGGCTGAATGTAGTATTGAGCTCAGGTGAACTGGTATTATAGTTGGCTGAACTGGTCAAAGCTCAGGTGATTGGCTATTGGCTGAACTGGTCACTAGCTCAGGTGATCTGATGGTCAGTATTGAGCTGTTGATTGGCAACTGGTCATAGCTCAATTGGCTGAACTGGTCAGTATTGAGCAGGTGATTGGCTAACTGATATTGAGCTATGATTCAACTGGTCAGTATTGAGCTAGTTTTTTGGCTGAACTTCATATAGCTCAATTTGATGTAGTATTGAGCTAATTGGCTGAATAGTATTGAGCTAATTGGCTGAACTGAAATAATTGGCTGATATATTTAGTCAGGTGATTGGCTGAACTGGTCAAACTTTGGCTGAAACTAATAAAAATTACAAAATTAGGCTTGGCTGACTAAAAGTTTAGATAGTATTGAGCAATTGGCTGACAATTAAAACAGAAAATCTAAAATTGAGCTAGGTGATTGGCTGAAATTAATTTAAAATATTTCTAAAATTGGCTGACTTAATTATACTAGGTCTGCTGTAGTGTCCGTTCAATCTGTTCGTCTATCTCTTTCCAAATGCCTTCTGTGATGGGCTATGTATCAATTCATGTAATATTTTGTACAATACAAGTAATGTTTTACAACAAATCCTCTCAAACCAGTAGTTTTTCTGTTTAATATGAGCAAAGACAATACAGCTTTAAATGTGGAAGGAAAAGATGACTAAAAAGTTGGGGTAAGTTGTCATATGTTGGTCCATAAATAGCCTATAAGAATGTATGAGGTTTATTATAGTTAACACTTATAGAAATATAAACACTAACTGATACTATTTCAACTAGTTAAATATATACAAACATGTAAATATATTTAGTCAGGAAAAACTTAAACTAATAAAAATTACAAAATTAGGCTACTAAAAGTTTAGATACTTTAGATGTATTTATAAATATATCAATAAGCAGCAGTAATATTTTGTGTTGTTTTACAGTAGTTTTTCTGTTTAATATTTTGCTAAAAAGCATATATAAATAGCCTATAACACTTATAGAAATATAGGTTAAATATATAAAAACATGTGTTTGCTCTAAAATAACATGTTTCTAAAATAACATGTTTGGGGAAATGTTTTTTCATTTGTTGATCAGTTTCCTGTTTCCTGTTTCCTCAATTTCCTTCCTGTTTGTCTTTTCAATTTTTTTTATTTTTATAAAATGACAGTCATATTACAGCCAATGAACATAACAGCAGTCATTCCAACATAATGTATAGAAACATATTAAACAGACTACAATATGTAAAATATGACAACATACATAAAGAAATAAAATAATTACAAATAATAATTAAAAAAGACGTCTTTTCATTTGTAAAAGCCTTTTACAGTTCCTCAACGATGTCACGCTACAGGAAGTGACATCATTTTGGAGGGAAACCAGCAGTGAGGATTTGATGGATTCTGTGAGGTTTGTGATGTTAGTTGGTTTGTGTCTCTCCCTGTTTTAGCACGTTACATAAATTAGTGATAATAGAAAAAGTACTATTTTAATAAATTTTATAAAAAAACAAAAAAAACATTATTTTACACACACACGCACGCACGCACACGCACACACACACGCACAGGCACACACACACACACGCACGCACACACACACACGCACACACACACGCACGCACACATACACACACGCACGCGCACACGCATACACACACGCACGCACACACACACATACAAACGCACGCACAGGCATACACACACGCACGCGCACACGCATACACACACGCACGCACGCACACACACACACACGCACGCACAGGCACACACGCACACACGCACGCACACACACACACACACACACACACACACACACACACACGCACACACGCACACACACACGCTTACATAACAATGTAAAATGTTATTTTAAAAGATATAAACGTAAAAAGTTCAAAATATACAAATGAACTGACATCCTTACCCATCCCTCAACTTTAGTTCATTATTTACATCCTGGTCATTAAAGTTATATGAGGTGAGTGTGTTTCTGATAAGCTCAGATACTTCCTCGTGTGTGTTATTGTCTGTGTTTGTGATGAGAATACAGGAGGCCTTCATGTTACACATTACACAGAGTTCACAACCCCAAATCAAACATTATCAAAGTCCGATATTACATATTCTGTGCTTTATGGACTTCACTGTTTAAACCACAACCTAATTAAATTACAAATAACCCGAGCAACAGCAAACTAAATCTGTTTTTAAATATAAAAAATTAGCAGTGGTGGCTTTCTATTCAAATTTTAAGCTTGAGTTATATTTAGGTATAGGTTCAATTTACATATACACCACCTTATCAATATTTTCTATAAAAAATATTAATTAATATTAATATTAACCATATTTTTTTTGCCTTCATCAGTGATCATACAATGATTTTTAAAGTACAAACATAAAAAGTTTATTTAAAGTAGTTTTAGATTAATTGGTTTTATGTTTAGTGTGTATGTAATTAATTCATTTTCATATTAGATATCTGAACTACTTTCCATTGTATTGTTTTCCCTTTTTTCCATTCATAAAATTAATATTAATATTAATCAGACATTTAATATAAACGCCAACTAAAATAACACACTCGGACAGCATAATTTTGTTTTGTTTGTTTGTTTTGTTATTAAGATGATATCATCACCCAATGAGACCGTTGCGTTACTTTGTTACTCGTCTGTAATCTCGCCATTGAACGCCTAGGTGTGTTTGATTGGAAGCCCCGCCCCTATCGGGTTCCCCTCCCATTTAACTGTTTGAGTGACACAAAACAGTCCCGCCCCTAACTCGTTCTCCTCTCGTTGAACCGGTTTGATTGGCAGGCAGAAGCCCCGCCCCGTCCCCCGTTCCCCTCCCGCCGCTGGCCTTTGATTGGCACATGATAGCAGCTGCGGAGTTGTGGAGTCATGGCGGAGCTCCGCCGCGCCTCTGATCGCTGGAGTTACGGCGATTATTTGTGATAAACTGACAAACTTTATAACAAATCTAAAATGATCGAAAGCGAGTTAAAGTTGCGATTGGCGTCGGACCAGCGTCAAACGATCCGAAACCGAGAGCTGGCAAAGATGTGAGACTCTCCGGAGCCGAAGAAGAAGAAAAAAACCGTTGGAGTCTCTCAAAGTCTCAAATATGGCTTCTTGTTTCTTTCAATTTCACACAAAAAACTCTTTAACCGGAGCTTCGTTGTTTTCAGCGCTTTGTGTCGTTCTGTAGCGACCGGCTGTGATGGATCCCAAGCACAAAGAGTTGTTAGAGCAGTGCCAGCAAAAGTTGTCGGAGTCCGTCACAGATGTGGATGTGGTTCTGGAGCTGCTGGCCCAGTCAGGCAGCCTGAGCCCGGCTGAGAGAGCGGAGCTCGACGCCAACTGCTCCAGCAGCGCAGAGAAGGTCCATCTGCTCCTCAAGACGCTGGTGGAGAAGAAGGAGAGGGACCATTTCCAGGAGTTCTGCTGGGCTCTGGAGAAAACCCAGCCGGTGCTGCTCCGCGCTCTGCTGCCTGTGGAGAACCAGCACAACACGGGTAAAACCTCCGCCGAGCCTCGGCTGGTCGTGAGGGAAAACTTGCAGAACGGTCTAGCAAACTTTACTAGTCAAACCATATTAGTTTAGTGTAGTTTAGTTGGTTGTCGTTCCAGCAGTGGAGAGAAGTGTCGTTTAATCCTGGTTTCTGACAGGACCAACGATACACTGTAAACAATACACTAGTCAATAATATTCATACGAGCTATTTCAACACATGTAGAAGCTGTATTAGGGATATTAACGCGTTTATCATTAAAATAATATATGCCACACATGTCTATCTATCTATCTATCTATCTATCTATCTATCTATCTATCTATCTATCTATCTATCTATCTATCTATCTATCTATCTATCTGACGCTCATATATGAATATAATAATAATACATGCCACACATGTAATTTGAGTTTTTACATGCGAGTTATTATTATATCTGTCTGTCTATCGTGCTATATATGAATCTGTAAAATTTGTTTTACATTTTTTAGGTGCCTTACATTTTTGCAGTACTCTATTTTTAAGTGCAAACAAATATTCAAAAATGTAAAAAAATAAAAATAGATAGCCTATATAAAATTATAAAAACTGCATGGATGATAAACAAGTATGCATTAATTTTTAATGTTGTTTAAAACAGTTCAACATGTCAAATAGGGTTATAGCCACATGTAATGTGTGGGATTATGTGTTATATATAATATTTAGTTGAGTGACCGAAGCATTCATTCTTTGAATAGAGCGGTTTGGCGTGTGTTTTGTGGTCTGTGATGCGCTGGATGTGGTCCGACAGATACTGAGATGTTCAGCTCATGTGTTTCCTTCTAGAAAACACAGACCCGCCGGTGCGTAAAGCTTTATAAAGCTGCGACTGACCTGTTGTGTAAATCTGCCCCACGAAACATCATACAGTAAATGTGTTACAGATGTTTCAAAGATTCCTGCGGCCAGAAAAAACTCATCAGATTTATCCGTAAGCCAGAAATAGCTGCAGACTATAAAATAATACAGCTTAAAGCTGGATCAAATAACATTACCTAGAAAGCCATGTTACAGGAATCTGATTGGACGACATAGAAACACATGTGAGTGATATTGCACCAGTGCGGCCGCTCCAGACCGACTGAAAGAAAGAGTCTGTCTGTTAAATGGAGCGTTGCCGATCAATTACACTAGTTAGAGATCTATGCTAGTCGTCAGTATAAACCTCAGTGGGGGTCTGTTTAGCTTAATTTATCAGAGTCTCTGATCGTTTCCACTCTCACTGATGTGTCCCGTCGCTCTGGGCTAAATCAACTGTGCTTCAATCAATTAAAAAATAAATAGGGTCCTGAGTGATTGTGTCCATCCATAGTAGGTCAGCCGACTGCCTCAATTCTATAAGAAGTGCAACTGCAATGCTCCAGATTGATTTTAGCAGTAAAGACCTTTCAAAACAGAACCTTACAAGAGATATGAGTCAGGTAAAAAAAAAAACTATGTTTAAAAGAATAGAACACCCCAAAATTAAAATGTGCTCGACCTCGGGCCATCCAAGATTAGTTTTTCTTCATCAGATTTGGAGAAATGAGGCATTGCATCAGTGTCTCAGCAATGGATGCTCTGCAGTGAATGGGTGCCGTCAGAATGAGAGCTGATAAAAACATCACAATAATCCACAGTCCATCAGTTAACATCTGGAGACGACAAAACTGAAACACATCCAGCATTAAGATGTTTTTAACTTCAAACCATTGCTTCCAGCAAAAATACCAGTCCATAATAACACTTCCTCCGGTGAATATTCCATCTCCTGTTGTCTCTCACATTAAAATCAACACAATATTTGTTTAAAGCAGTTTTTTGTCTTGTAAACGCTGCTTGAGGGCTGTTCCATAAAAGTCGCTAAGAAAAGCGGGGATTAAAGTACAAAACCTGACTTGAATTAACCTAACAAATCAATCCGGCCTAAAGCGGTTTCATAAAGGACAGTTCAAGTTCACGCAATCAGACTAATTCGATCCCGGTCCAATGAGTCAGGATAATGTGACGTGCACGCTTATTCTTAAACAGCCCTTAACGTCGATCGTGGATCAGATCGATCCAGCGCGACAAACAGAGAATATTTGTGCTGTTTAATGCATTTGAGACGTTGTGTTTTCCTCCGTGCATAACTGATATATTTTTGATCTGCAAATGTTAGAAAGTCATGCAAATATATACATTTTGCTGTCGGGAGTGGACGAGGCGGTGCACATGCACTAAACAGACGGAGCAGAATAGAATAATAGCACAATAATTCTGAATAAAATATACATTCTGCTCAAATTTTTGTTGTTGGACATTAAATGTAATGTTTAGAATTTTAATCCTACATATAAGTGTATTTTTATGATAGCAGTAACTGTAAATCAAATGTAAGCTTAATAAAGCTCTATAATATCTCAAATGAGTTAAATGTGTTCCTCAGTTAAAATGTACTCTGATTTCTATTTTTATTAGTCTGATTTCGTGTTTTTAACGCTTTAATATTTTAAAGAGCAAATTTAGATTGTAATGTTCTAATAACCATAAAAAGCTGTCATAAAATCAGAGAGAAAGGCTGCATGGTTTATCAACTGAATGCACAAGTAGTAATTATGTTAAAATATTTTCATAAATCTTAAAGATAATTAGCCTACATTTTGGGCACACTGCATTAAATACAGTTGGTTGTAGCCTATTTGGTTATTTAAGCTGTATTTTCTGTATAGTTTTAATTTTGGACTAATAATAAAGTCAACTAATTGTATGTGAGAGAGTCAGCGCAGTGGTAATATCGATGCGTTTCTATTGGTCAGAGTTAGAAGTGCTCAGCTTAACCTGGTTGTTAGCATGCTCTGGAACATACATCTCCATAGTAAGATCATTTAGCTTAATTAACTGAGTCAGGGCTAAATTCAACCAGGATAACTGGAAAATCCCAGCTTAACTAACCCCTTATCTTGCTTTTGTGCAATACCCCTCAAAACACCTTTTCACTGGAAAAGCTATATTATGGATAGAGGACTTAACTTTAACTTCAAGTTAAAATGCGTGCATCATCTTCTCCAGATGTTAACTGATGGACTGGAGTGGATTATTGTGATGTTTTTATCAGACTCTCATTCTGACGGCACCCATTCACTGCAGAGCATCCGTTGCTGAGACACCGATGCAGTGCTACATTTCTCCAAATATTTGTTTCCTGAAGAAACAAACTCTTTTCCTCGTTCTTCAGCGTTGGTAATGCTGTGGTATTTCTGAACTCCAGTCATATCAGTGAATTCGTCTCGGGCTGATGAAGATGACCTGTAATGAAGCCGAGTTTAGAGTTGGTCTGGAGAGATGAGCTGTCATGACTCTGTCCAGTCGCTGATATAGAGGGGTCAGTTTCTCAGGGCTGTGTGAGTAATGAAGGACACAGAGTTTCTACCCAGCATGCCGTCTGGCACACACAGAGAGGGCTCAACAGATCGAGCGCCTGTCTCTGTCAGGTCCAAGTTTCCGTTGTCCGGTTCACAGCTGTGTGAGTGGGAGAGAATCAAATAGAAGTCCAGTTTGTGTTCTGTACTTTGCCAAGCTTCATGCTCTCGGTTTAAATGTCAGACAGGACACACACACACACACACACACTCACACACACACACACACACACACACACACACACACACACACACACACACACACACACACACACACACACACACACACATAGACACACACACACACACACACACACACACACACACAGAGACACACCACACACACACACACACCACACTCACACACACTCTCACATAGACACACACCACACACGCACCAAACACACACACACGCACACACACACACCACACTCACACACACACATAGACACACGCACCAAACACACACCACACTCACACACACCACACTCACACACACCACACTCACACACACCACACTCACACACACACACACACACACACCACACTACACACACCACACTACACACACACACACCACACACACACCACACTCACACACACTCTCACATAGACACACACCACACACACACCAAACACATACACACACCACACACACACACACACCACACACACCACACTCACACACACTCTCACATAGACACACACCACACACACACCAAACACATACACACACGCACCACACACACACACACACACACACCACACTCACACACACTCTCACATAGACACACACATACACACACACCAACACACACACACACACACACACGGTTTTCTATTATAGTCAGAATATTAACAGTCATTATTGACTTGTTCTCTGCATTGTAAAACATTGCAGCTGAAGAATATTTTATTGCCCAAGTTAAAGATTAATAAATAGCTTTCCGTTATCAAGGCTGATGGCTTAGAGGAATAATGTTAGCTTCATAAAAGTAGTTCAAATGACAGATGGTGCTTTAATGAGATACATTATATATGAAGTAATACATTTTATTTCACTCAAAATATTTTTTAATAGTGTTAGTTGTAATTATAATGAAAATAACAGCACTGATTAATCCCTTATATTTATGTTTTATTTTTTAAATCGGCATATAAAATTGCTCCAAAGGTTTTTGCTTCAGTGCTGAGAACGCTGAACGTTTAGTTTTGGTGGTGACTAATGAGATTCTGGTATCGTGAGAACACTATCTGGATTCAGACTCGGACTCCTCGATTGAGAAGCAGACTCGGATGATTATGTGTAGACTCAGACTTTGAGGAGTCAATATTTTGCACACTTCACAGTCTGCTTGTTTCCCCGTCTGTTGACCCAGTTCTTCTCAGCCTCTGTGTGGATCTAGTAACACTGAGCCCTGTCACACCTCACAAACATGACGGTCACAATTAACTTCAGGTGTTAATTAACTCCGATGTCTTAATTAATTCCCTGTATATTTGAACAGCATTCAGCATAGGAGTGAAACATCCTTTATTATCACGATACTTTCAGTGCATGTTTCTCTTTCCATCATCATCACTTGCATATAGTTGCCAGTACCACAGTGCGTTGGTGATATCATATGGTTTTACCATGGTATAATCATTGCACTGAATGGTTATTAGTAAATGTTCTGTCACTGGTGGATCAGAGCTCATTCTGTTGGCGTCTCATGGGTGGCAGCAGGTGGACGGCGCATCAGACCGGATCAGGACGTGTCTGATGGTAAACAAAACCCGCCCCGCTGTACAGACATCACTGTGCTGCTGACAGTCAAAACTGGGAGCGTTTATGATGTTCTGTCATCTGCAGAACACAAAACAATGTTTTCTCCATATTATGAAAGTCAATGGAGTCCAAAACAGCACTGACTGAACACCGCTGGCTTTAATTTAATTGTCAAAAGTTTGGAAACATGGTTTTTAATGATATCTCTACTGCTCACCAAGCCTGCATTATATGCCCAAGAATACAATACAATTGTGAAATATTATTAGAATTTCAAATAGCTGTTTTCTATGTGAATTTATTGTAAAATGTAATTTATTTCTGTATTTTCAGCATCATTACTCCAGTCTTCAGTGTCACATGATCTTCAGAAATCATAATAATATTCTGATCTGCTGCTCAAGAAACATTTCTGATTATTATCAATGTTGAAAACAGTTATGCTGCTTCACATTTATGCCGAAGACATGATATACTCAATGTTTGGAGTATGTGTGTGTTTTTAATACAAATTAATGCTTTTATTCAGCAAATATGCATTAAATTGATCACGTGATTGTAAGACATTGTTTCAAATAAATGCTGTTGAACCTTCTATTCATAAAAAAATCATTAAATATTTTCCACACGATAAAACAGTATTAATAACACCAAACATTCTTGAGCATCAAATCAGAATATTATTATGATTTCTGAAGATCATGTGACACTGAAGACTGGAGAAATTATGCTGAAAATTCAGATTTGGTCACATCAGTAAATTATACTGTATATTCACATAGAAAACAGTTATTTTGAATTGCAATAATATTTCACAATATTACTATTTTACTGTATTTTTGATTAAATAAACGCAGTCTTGATGAGCAGAAGAGACTTCTTTTTCGTTTTCAAACTTTTGACAAAATAATTTCACTAATAAATAGTTAAGCACATGGGCTGCTCTGGAGTGAAATGAAAGAAAGATGAGCAAATAAACAGACCCGTCCTGAGAGAGAAACCGAGTCCCATTCAAGCCCAATCACCAGCTCGAGTTCCCCCGATACAGCCGGAGGCCGCTGTGTGTCTTTGACTGCGCTGAAGTCCAGATGTCTGACCGCTCTCACAGGTGTGTCTCGGGCCGTTTCCAGGTGATTCACGTGTCCATGTTTAGAGGATCAGGCCTGTGTTCATGTTCAGTGTGTACTGATGCACGCGCATTGAGACGCAGCCGCACTGGACTCTCACTCACTCTCTGACGCTGGAGTAAATGCTGATGTTTGTTTGTTTCAGGCTCCACGTGCAGCGTTCTGTCTGCGATGCCGTCGGACTCGGAGAGCAGCAGTTCTCTCAGCAGCGTCGGTGAGTGCGGTGTGTGTGTGTGTGTGTGCGTGTGTGTCTGTGTGTCTGTGTGTGTGTGTGTGTGTGTGTCTGTGTGTGTGTGTGTGTGTGTGTGTGTGCGTCTGTGTGTGTGCGTGTGTGTGTGTGTGTGTGTGTGTGTCTGTGTGCGTGTGTGTCTGTGTGCGTGTGTGTCTGACTGTGCGCGAGTGTGTCTGACTGTGTGTGTGTGTCTGTGTGTGTGTGCGCGTGCGGTGTCTGTGTGTGTGCGTGTGTGTGTGTGTGTGTGTGTGTGTCTGTGTGTGCGCGCGTGTGTGTGTGTGTGTGTGCTTGTGCGTGCGTGCGTGTGTGTGTGTGTGTTAGGCATGGGTAATTTGGTCATTTTATCTTACAGAAGCATCATATTGCATCTCACTTTTTTTAAAGCTCTAATGTTATTTGTTTTTTGGCGTTGCAATTATGATAAATGTTTTTTGGGAGGGAAATGCATTTAATTGTCATGGAAATAATGTCACCGTACAAAAAGTTTTAATTCTTTTAAAATAGGCTTCATTTTTTTTGAGAGGATAATATTATATAAATATGTATAATTTAGAAGTATTTTTACAGTTTTAATTATTGTAGAATTTTTTTAATATATATTTTTAATCAGTCTCCAGAACATTATAATTTTTTATTAAAAATTGATATTAATAAGCCTATTTATTTTTTTTACCCCATTTTTGTCATAGTCTTGGAGTTTGGCGTGTATTTAAAATTAAGAAATTATAAATTATGGAAGGACTTTTATATTATTTTCTAAATAATCAGGATTATATGTTGAACTTGACACTACGGTTCAGAAGTTTGTGGTCAGTAATTAAAAACACAAGCAAGGACACATTCAATTGTTCAAAAATCACAATAAAGACATTTATAATGTTATAAAAGATTTCTGATTTTACAATAAATGCTGATGTCTTTTAAACTTTTTATCCTTCAGAGAGTTCTAAAAATGTTTGTCACAGTTTTCACAAACATATTGGTGCTTTGGGTGTACAGCAATACACAATAAAGCGCTATATAAATGCATCATTCATTCATTCATTAATTCATATTGCAATACTTTTATATGCTGCACATATTCCTGACATCCTGCTGAGATATCTGGGACTGACTGGAAAAACACTGAGCGGACTCGGACACCAGCTGAGAGACGCTTCTGTCCATTAGACGTCTAAAACGAGACAGGCGGCTGTTGTTGTGTGCAGTGAGGGATGTGGGACGGGTCGTCAGTGGCCCAGATAACATCATTGTTTATTCATAACATCTGTATGAACAGCAGAGCTGAATCTCAAAAGTTTATGAACCCGACGTGTCTGGCCTACTGTCTTCTGACCATTCCCCTCTTCAGAAGTGAAGCACACACATAGTGTACAATAGATTCACTGATACACATGTCTGTGTTTCCCAGCATCCTCGCCTCCTCCTGCTCACCTGGATAAACATGTGATGAGTGAGAGACTGGAGACGGTGATCTTCCAGCTCAGACAGGTGACCCGCGAGCGAGACGACCTGCGTAAACGACTGGCGCTCTCCTCGCCCGGCACCACCTTCGACGACTGCAGGTGCACTAACCAGGGCTTTAGGAGCAGGACTTCAGCATTGAGATACTATTATAGCTTAATATTTTTTGTTTTCATTTTAGTTAACATTTTAGGAATTTAGTTGTGTTTTTGTTTTGTTTTGTTAGTTTTATTAGTATTTTTAATTTATTTATTATATTTTTGAGATGTATATATAAATGTTTTTTTAAGTCCATATAGTTTTTATTATTTTTTCAGTTTTGGTTATTTTAGTACTTAAAGTTAAACTAAATAAAAATGAGAAATCTTTCCTTGACAATTAGCTGAAATAAAATCAGGTTTTAATATTTTTACTTTACTTACTTTTACTTTTTAGTCATTTAGCAGATGCTTTTATCCAAAGCGACTTACAAATAAGAAAAAAGTGACTAAAACTATAAGTTAAAACTTTATAAATACTATATACACACATTTAAGAAAATGAAGAAATTTAATAAAATGACAAATGCATACAACAACATTTCAAACTAAACATTTAAATGAAAACAATTAATAAAGCTAAAAACAATTTTTCAGTTTACTATTTTTTTTTAAATATATTTTTTAACTTTTTTTTTCAACTTTTTTTATTTTTCAGTTTCAGTTAATGTCTTTTTTATTTTATTTGAATGGTTTTTAGTTTTAGTTAACTGTATTATTTTAGTTTTGGTTACTAACCCTGTTGTTAACTAAAACTATTACAAAATGTTTTAATTGAAATAAAATAAATATATTAGATAAAAGCTCCCGCTTAGTTTAGGTTGGCGTAATACTATAACTAAAATGAAAAAAAGGTCACTTTATTTAAAGGTTGTTACAGTGTAATTATATATTTAAGTATGGGTAATATTAATTAACTTCATGTACTTACTGTATGAGTAGGGTCAGGAATTTGTGTTTGACTTAGGGTTACGTGCGTGTAATTATGTATAATTAATTGTTGTCATAATAAAAGTACGTCCATGTAACGTGTAACAAGGACACCTTAAAAATAAAGTTACAAAAAACCTTTTTAATATAAATAAAAAAATGAAATGTTGCCATGGCAGCTTACTGTAATAAAATAAGTTTAGGTTGAAATACCAAAATTACTGTAAAACTGAAATAAAAATAAATTGCAGTTGAATAGAAGTGCACAAAACAAAATAACAAAATTACTACAATTGTGTAATTATAAAAATAAAAACTGTAAATAAAAGTGCTATAAAAGTATATAATGCTACTAAATAGCATCAACCTAAAATACATCTGCTATAAAAGTATATAATGCTACTAAATAGCATCAACCTAAAATACATCTGCTAAATGAATAAATGTAAATGTACTAAATTAAGTGTAGCTGTAGTAACTCATCTCATGTTGTGTAGAAGAGATTGAACAGGGTTTTTGTTACTGAAGATTTCAGGTCTTTCTTGTGGCCAGTCTTTCAAACACGAACACAGCTAGACAGTCCATCTTTTATCATCTGAGCGTGAGATTGAACAGAGTGCTTTGAGTGTATAAATAAAGTATGTTTACTTTCATTACTATTTCATAAATGAGGCTTTTTACTGTTTTTGTGTCTCTTCACCTGAATGTTGATAGAGCCTGAAAAAACGCACACTTTGTGTGTGTGTGTGTGTGTGTGTGTGTGTGTGTGTGTGTTTGATCTCCACGAAACTTCCCAGGGAAAGGATTTAGACCTGTATATGGCAAATGGTGAATAAGCAAATGATTTTGCCCAGTGTGAGACGTTTGCATATATCTGTGTGTTTAGGCCGAGTGTGAAGCCGGGTCACGATTACGAGCGTCTGAAGCTGCAGTGCATGAAGGCCATGTCAGACCTGCAGTCTCTCCAGAACCAGCACACCAAAACCCTGAAGAGATGTGAGGAGGCCGCGAGAGACGCCGATTACTACCAGTGAGCGCTTTAACTGTATACACTGTATATTTCCACCTACAGTCGATTATCAACGACTGTAGGTCAAACCACTTCAGGAGGTGTAAATGCTCTCCGAAACACATTGGAGACGGATATAAATCCGATCGCTCAAACCACTTCAGGAGGTGTAAATGCTCTCCGAAACACATTGGAGACGGATATAAATCCGATCGCTCAAACCACTTCAGGAGGTGTAAATGCTCTCCGATTGGAGACGGATATAAATCCGATCTCAAACCACTTCAGGAGGTGTAAATGCTCTCCGAAACACATTGGAGACATATACCGACGCTCAAACCACTTCAGGAGGTGTAAATGCTCTCCGAAACACATTGGAGACGGATATAAATCCGATCGCTCAAACCACTTCAGGAGGTGTAAATGCTCTCCGAAACACATTGGAGACGGATAAACCACTTCAGGAGGTGTAAATGCTCTCCGAAACACATTGGAGACGGATATAAATCCGATCGCTCAAACCACTCTCCGAAACACATTGGAGGTGATAAACCACTTCAGGAGGTGTAAATGCTCTCCGAAACACATTGGAGACGGATAAACCACTTCAGGAGGTGTAAATGCTCTCCGATCGGATATAAATCCGATCGCTCAAACCACTTCAGGAGGTGTAAATGCTCTCCGAAACACATTGGAGACGGATATAAATCCGATCGCTCAAACCACTTCAGGAGGTGTAAATGCTCTCCGAAACACATTGGAGACGGATATAAATCCGATCGCTCAAACCACTTCAGGAGGTGTAAATGCTCTCCGAAACACATTGGAGACGGATATAAATCCGATCGCTCAAACCACTTCAGGAGGTGTAAATGCTCTCCGAAACACATTGGAGACGGATATAAATCCGATCGCTCAAACCACTTCAGGAGGTGTAAATGCTCTCCGAAACACATTGGAGACGGATATAAATCCGATCGCTCAAACCACTTCAGGAGGTGTAAATGCTCTCCGAAACACATTGGAGACGGATATAAATCCGATCGCTCAAACCACTTCAGGAGGTGTAAATGCTCTCCGAAACACATTGGAGACGGATATAAATCCGATCGCTCAAACCACTTCAGGAGGTGTAAATGCTCTCCGAAACGCTTTGGAGACGGATATAAATCCGATCGCTCAAACCACTTCAGGAGGTGTAAATGCTCTCCGAAACGAGACGATATAAATCCGATCGCTCAAACCACTTCAGGAGGTGTAAATGCTCTCCGAAACACATTGGAGACGGATATAAATCCGATCGCTCAAACCACTTCAGGAGGTGTAAATGCTCTCCGAAACACATTGGAGACGGATATAAATCCGATCGCTCAAACCACTTCAGGAGGTGTAAATGCTCTCCGAAACACATTGGAGACGGATATAAATCCGATCGCTCAAACCACTTCAGGAGGTGTAAATGCTCTCCGAAACACATTGGAGACGGATATAAATCCGATCGCTCAAACCACTTCAGGAGGTGTAAATGCTCTCCGAAACACATTGAAACCACTTCAGAGGTGTAAATGCTCTCCGAAACACATTGAGACGGATATAAATCCGATCGCTCAAACCACTTCAGGAGGTGTAAATGCTCTCCGAAACACATTGGAGACGGATATAAATCCGATCGCTCAAACCACTTCAGGAGGTGTAAATGCTCTCCGAAACACATATGGAGACGGATAAATGCTCTCCGAAACACATTGGAGACGGATATAAATCCGATCGCTCAAACCACTTCAGGAGGTGTAAATGCTCTCCGAAACACATTGGAGACGGATATAAATCCGATCGCTCAAACCACTTCAGGAGGTGTAAATGCTCTCCGAAACACATTGGAGACGGATATAAATCCGATCGCTCAAACCACTTCAGGAGGTGTAAATGCTCTCCGAAACACATTGGAGACGGATATAAATCCGATCGCTCAAACCACTTCAGGAGGTGTAAATGCTCTCCGAAACACATTGGAGACGGATATAAATCCGATCGCTCAAACCACTTCAGGAGGTAAATGCTCTCCGAAACACATTGGAGACCGATTCAAACCACTTCAGCGAAACACATTGGAGACACCGATCGCTCAAACCACTTCAGGAGGTGTAAATGCTCTCCGAAACACATTGGAGACGGATATAAATCCGATCGCTCAAACCACTTCAAGAGGTGTAAATGCTCTTGAAGAACGGATTTATATCCGTTTTGCGAAGACACATTTATGTGGCCAAGTGTAAATGGAAACGTTTTATCATATCAGATAGATATCCGATCAGAGAAAACACATGAAGTGACCAGGTGTAAACAGGCCCATATGTATATCTATGTGTGTGTGCCTGATATTTGTTTTATATTGATGCATTTTACACACTTTTCTAATTTAGTTATTTTTTTAAAATAAATTATAATTTAATTGGAGGAAATATTATTCATATTTAAATTTAATGGTGTAATATCATATACACTGGCTTTATATTGACCATCAGAAACCCAAGATATCAACACTGGCCTTAAAAAAATCCAAATGGGTCAACCACTAAATATGTCCATCAATATTAAGCAAATCAATCAGTTAATTTGAGCTTAATTTCCATCAAACCACCAAATATCAGACACTGTAGAGGTGGGCAACGAGAGGGTTTATACACGAGAGCATTATGTGCTCGTTAGCATGATGTGAAAGACTCTGATTGGCTGCTGTGAGTCAGGGTAACATCTGGTGTTGAAGCAAACACACAGCACAGATTAGAGACCTACATATTCATCTGAGATTACCTAACGCTTTAGTTTAATTCTCTTTCCTCTCAGTGTAATTTCAAATTACTGATATAATGAATTGAACTGCCTGCTGTGAGCATTAGAGTAGTTCACCCAAAAATGACATTTTTTTCTTAAAATGTGCTCATCTTCAGTCCATCCAAGATTAGGATGAGTTTGTTTCTTCATCAGATTTGGAGAAATGTGTCTCTGCATCAGTGTCTCAGCAATAACGGATGCTCTGCAGTGAATGGGTGCCGTCAGAATGAGAGTCTGATAAAAACATCACAGCACTCCTGTCCATCAGTTAACATCTGGAGAAGGTGATGATTCGCTGAAGAAGGCTTGTTGCTGAAACATCTGATTGTTGGTGGCTCTGTTGCAAAATTTTAATTAATTACAAGCATTAAGAAGATATCATGCAGATCCCTTATTTGAGATTTGAGAAGACAAAAGTGGAAACAAATCTATCATTAAAATGTTTTTGATGTCTTTTCCATAATCCATAATAATTCTTCCTCCGTGAAAAAGTGTTCTTCTCAGGAGAGAAATCAGACAAGACAAAACAGCTCTAAACAAATACGTTATTTTGACGAGAGACAACAAGAGATGAAGAGATGGATTATAGACTGTATTTTACTTAAAAACATTTTAATGAGTGCTGTCTTCTCCAGAATTATTGTGATGTTTTATTTATCAGCTGTTTGGACTCTCATTCTGACGGCACCCATTCACTGCAGAGCATCCAAGTTCATTTTCAGCAAATGTTCATTTTGTAAACTCATGTCATGTTGTCTGGCACATTTAACTGAGCTTAATTTGTTGTTCTGTTCACTGATGCATCGGTTGACTCGTGCTCCTCTCTCCGTCCCGTCTCTCAGCACTCTTCACGGGCGTGCGGTCGGTGAACAGACGCAGCTGCGGGACGAGATGGAGGCCATGAAGCAGAACTACTCTCAGCTCCTGCAGCAGCACTCACAGATGCAGCAGACCTGCGACGAGCTGCGCCGTGTCCATGATAACGACCAGCACGAGGTGGCAGACATGCGCCTGCAGCAGCAACAGGTGCACATCACACAAATCACACAACTCTGAGGAGAATGATGAGGTTTAGCGTCTTGCTCAGGATCACAAACGTGTGGAATTGAACGTGCAATCTCTTTCTTTGCATCCCAAATCCAGAAACTATTAGGCTCCCTCTTTTTGTGTTCAGTTTCAAACCTACGTGCTTTATTCCAGTGGTTTTCAATCCTGGTCCTGGGGCGCTGCACATTTTGTGTCACCAGGATCGAAAATCACTGCTTTATTCCATGACTGAGGTATTTTGAGAAATAATCTAATCACTCTATTTAATTTATTTAAAAAAAATCATATTAAAAAAAAAAAATAGTGATCATTGTCTTAAAATATTTGTAAAATTGTTTAAGAAAATATTTATTTATTTATAAATGTGTATTTTTATTTGCATCAATATAACACAATTGTTAAATACACTGAAATATTTATCTAAATTTAATTTAAATATAACATAAATTTATATTGTAAAAAATGGCATGCAGTGACTTGTGTTCTGTCTCTGATTCGATTTGTCTGTTTTGGATTAATTCTATTGAAGTGAACAAACTAATTAATTAAAGTTATATGAATTTGCAAACACACATGCAGTTTTAACTACTAAAGTTGAAATAAGAGATGTTATTAAATTATTTATTTTATGACTGTCATACTTCCAAAGGTGTGAGACAAGAAATAGTTGCAAAGTTATTCTGGCACTCTTTTTAGAAATGCTTATGCCCAAATAAAAAGCATAATAAATTATGAAAATATCCTGCAGCAAGTATCTTGTTAATATTTCTGATATATAGTGCAAACTAACATAGTTCAGTAACTACAATAAATATAATATTCAACTGATTTATAACATACATTATTTGCTACAGAGTTGAAAGTGCTTTATTAAAAATCATATTTTGATATTTAATAAATAGATTTAATCTCTCCCTCTTTGTGTCAGTGTTGTTATTGCTAAAACTATTAAAAAAACGTTCTATATTTAAAATAAAATAAAATGTAAATACAAAAATTGACATGTTTTCTTGGCAACTACCCTAAATAAAATAAGTTTTTGTTAAATTACTAAAACTGAAATTAATATATTGCGTATAAAAATAAATCAGTAAAAGCCTATTGGTTAAACTTATAAATTAGTACATAAAAATGACACGCACGTGCCCTGCTCATCCAAAGTTAACCCCTTAACTGTCACCCCCCCTTTTGAAAATGAAAGTGCAGTTTTATTTGGAAAATGCTATTTAAAGTTAAATTGTTATAATTCATGAATGCTGAACCCTGTTATGTTTGAATACAGACCTAAGGTTGGTCTCTTTTTAAAGAAGACAATCAGATACGAAGTGAAATCATTTAAAAAAATGAAAGTAAAAAAAAGTTATACAAGTTAAATGTACAAATAAAATGTAATGTACAATTATTATTGTACATTATATAAAATATTTTACAAAATATGTTTTAATCCAATTTGGCAAAAATTAAAGCCATGATGGTGTTTCATAAGTTGATATATAAAAAATTGAGGTTACATGATTTTGTTTAGGCGTTATACCACAAACAGCCACCGGGTTCAAACCCTTAATTTTTGTTAATCTATATTTTCTCTCCCGTATTACTCTTATCACAAAATGACCACCAAATTAATCTTGATGCTTTCCAATGTATGTATGTCAAGATTATAAAAAGCTGTGATTTATACATTTGATAATCCCACTGGGGAGGAGCCCGCTAAAAGATTTTAAAGTACTTTCTATGGTAACGCAATTCCGATTTCAAAACGGTTTTTCCTGGAGGAATTTTGATATTATAAGCCGTATAATATATGTGATTACAAAACAGACTGTGATGGAAAAAAAAGAAACGAATGAATTTTTGCAAAGATGGTGTGATGCTGTTATGGTGTATATGTTTTGAGGTGCGCTCTCATAAATTAATCTATTACTGTCCAAATGTGAGAAGAAGGGATGGAGAAACACAAACAGTGGTACAATATCTATTTAGGAGAAACTTGGACCAAAGTTTCCAACTATATATAGTTTCAATGTCATTTAGTTAAGATTTAATGGTAATATATTGAAGTAAAGTTAGGCGTCCCGTATACGTTAAGGAGTTAATAAATGAATACTTTGCTAAACAACAGTTTGTGTGTGTTGAATCAGAGGTAGGCTGATGTGCTGCTTCTATTGAGTAAGTCTGATCTGTTGACATTGATAATGTTGTCAGAGTGTTGTGTGGAGGTTACAGTCGGGTTGATGTTAGTAAGTCAGACGCTCTGTTCAGCCTAGTACTGAGCTCGTCTATTTCTCTGTCACGGTTTAAATTGAATTGAATCTCTTAAAAAATTGAAATAAACTCAGTGAGTTCAAAAACTAAGAAAAAATGAAGGAAACGACTCAATTTAATATATATATTTAAGTTAATAATAAAACTTACAATAACTTTTTAAAAAACGAATTTATCTATTAATAATGCTGAGAAACATTATAAATTATATAAATATTACTATATGATGAAAACACTAATACATTTAAGGCCTCATAAGTGAGAAGAAGGGATGGAGAAACAAGGTATAAACTCAAACATAAACACCACTGGAATATCAAAATATTAATAAACTATAATAGTATATTAATACAAAAATAACACTGCCAGGCTTCATTCTTTAGAAAAATGAAACAAAACATTTCAATGAATCATTTGTTATGCAATCACAAAGATTATCATAAACTAAAACCTTAAAAAAAATAACATAACTATCATTGACAAGAAAAAAACATAAAAGCTAATAATCTATATTGAGTAATATACGGGGGGTGGGGGGGTCATTTCATGTTACCAAAAATATTACTATTTAAAATGACAAAAAATGTAAATAAGAACTGAACATCTAAATGCTAATTCAAAAATATTCTTATAAAACTAAATTTTTTTGCTGATCAACGTAAAGCTGATATAAAACAGAAAATAAATGAAAAATGGAAATGTAGAGTTTACTGATAAGTTTAAATTGAATTGAATTACTTAAAAATGGAAATAAAGAAATAAACCTAAACAAAAATTAAGATAAAAATAAAAATGAAGGAAACCTCAATGTAATATATAATTAAAAAAAAAGATCCAATTATAATAACTTTTTATAAAGCTGGAGGGGATGAAGAAAGAGCACGACGCCCTGAATATTAATCCAAATAATTAATAACTTTACTATATGATATATAAATACAACTAATAAATTTAAGTTAAAGCACTAAAATAAAAAATAACTAAAATAAACCTAAAAAAACTTAAAACTACTTAAAAAATTGAAATAAACTTAAACTAAAATAAAAATAAAAATGAAGGAAACCTCAATATAATATATATTTTTAAGTTAATAATAAAACAAAAATTACAATAACTTTTAAAAAAATGAATTACATTTAAATATTAATCCAAATAATGAATAAATGATATAAATATTATATGATATATAAATGCAACTAATAAATTTAAGTTAAAGCACTAAAATAAAAATAAAAAATAACTAAAAGAAACCTAAATGGTATAAACATAAATAATAGTATAAATAAAAGGTAATATTAATAAACTATAATAGTATATTAATAATACAAAAATAACACTGTTCTTGATCTTTTATTAAAATGTGATCAGAAAATAATATTACAGGACGTATTTTTACAATCCAATCAAATTATGATGGATACATGATTTCCTTCTTAATAATCTATATTGTAGTTAAATGCTGTATATGTTTCATTTGATAATTGTCTGGTTTTGGCCTCCGTGTCACTGGTGTGATGCTGCTGTCTCTCCGTCCAAATGCACTCGACTCTGTGATTTAGTTCAGTTTCTTTTGAGCTGAAGGTGTTTTATTTCTCTCTGTAGGTCATGAGGGAGAACGGCTCCTCCGAACTGCTGAATAAACTTTACGACACGGCCTTAAACAAGCTGGAGGGGATGAAGAAAGAGCACGACGCCCTGAGGAAACGATACAACGAGAAAACGGCGAGCCACAGCGCCGATCTGAGCCGCCTGGAGCAGATGGAGGAGGAGAACCGGCGTCTGCAGAAACAGCAGGACGCTCTGCTGAAGCACCGAGACTCGGCGCTGCACTTCCAGCAGCAGTACAGCGGCTCCGTCAGGAGGTACTCCTCTCGCTGCCTACATAGTGCTTTATCCGTCCTTCAAGAGCTTTCGATTCTGTTAAGGCCGTTTCACACTAGGGCTGTCAAAATGGATGGACATCTCAAGTTGAATTTTGTACTTAAATATTATCATATTCAAATTGTATTCAATATGCTTACTTTTCTTTTTATAACCGCGTCTCCTAAAATTTAGGAGCACCTTCTGATCATTTAAAAAAAAAAAGATTAAAAAAAAGTAGCCTTCCTAATACGAGGTGATATTTGTCTCCTTAAAGCAGAGGTTCTCAATTCCAGTCCTCGCGCCCCCCCGCTCTGCATATTTTGCATGTCTCTCTTTGTTAACACACCTGATTCAGATAATCAGCTTGTTAGAAGTGCGCTCCGTGCATGAACTGTGTTCCGATTGACATGCTCCCTACACAGGGTCCATTGCTCCCTACACAGGGTCCATTGCTCCCTACACAGGGTCCATTGCTCCCTACACAGGGTCCATTGCTCCCTACACAGGGTCCATTGCTCCCTACACAGGGTCCATTGCTCCCTACACAGGGTCCATTGCTCCCTACACAGGGTCCATTGCTCCCTACACAGGGTCCATTGCTCCCTACACAGGGTCCATTGCTCCCTACACAGTGTCCATTACCTCTGTAAATATATACTCCCTACACAGTGTCCATTGCTCCACACTTCAATGCATTGAATGGAATATATACTCCCTACACAGTGGAGGAATCCATTGCTCCCTACACAGGGTCCATTGCTCCCAAACACACAGGTAACATACGTCCGGGGGGGCGCGATTGCTCCCTACACAGGGTTTTATTTTTGCCATTGCTCCATTTTATTAAAAGTATGTCTACACAGGGTCAAAAGATTTTCATTGCTCTAATTAAAACCAATTAAAACACACAGGGTCCATTGCTTTTATTTGAATTTAAAATCCCCACACAGTTAGGGGGAAAAAAGCTCCATTGCTCCCCACACAGGGTCCATTATTACTAATGCTCCCCAATAAAATAACACACTATCCATTTTAAAAAAGCTCCCCAAAAAATTATAAACACAGGGTCCACACAGGGTTGCTCCCTACACAGGGTCCATTGCTCCCTACTCCCTGAGCAGGGAAATCCGCTGAAGTTTACTTTATTTGGGATCAAGTCTCGAGACGTGTTTTTTAAAAGTTGAACTTGCATTTGTTTGACATGCGGCGCTCTTGTGCGAGACGCGAGTGCAGCGGTGATAGATGTCCATAAAGAAAATGTGATAAATATGCGTTTTGTGTGAACGGCTTGGTTTCAGTTTTGACGTAAACAACATCATCTCAGCATTTATGTTCTCTTTTTTATTATACACTTACAGTTTACTAGCCTTCGTGTAAATGAAGTTGCTCCTGTTGTAACAGCTGTGATCTGTATGTTAATTAAGCTCTGACACCATTTGTCTGAGAGGGTTCATCTACAATTGATGACCATTTGCTCATGATGTGATCATCCCAAATGGTCCACAACCAACATACCTGTTGGCGTTCTTCTCTGTAATAATTAAGCCATTTTGGGAAATGAGCATGATCAAACATATATTGTGGAGTGTAATCTGGGTCGAGGCTAGCTATAGCTTCTTACAACTGACTTTGCCGAATTTTGGTGTTCAGTGCAAAAAGGCGTTTAGGATGACATCTTGGTCTCTTCCAGGTTCGAGAGTCTCCAGCAGGAGCTGAATAAGGCGTCCGCTCACAACGAGGAGCTGCAGAGAGAAAGCGATCGGCTGCAGATGGAGAACACGCGCTATAAGACGCTGCAGCTGAAGGTGGTGAAAGACGCCGAGAAGCTGAAGGAGGAGAGAGACTCGGTGTTAAACGAATACAGGCTGATCATGAGCGAGAGAGATCAGGTCATCAAAGAGGTGGATAAACTCCAGACCGGACTGGAGACGGCCGAGGCCAGACTCAAGAACACGTCTAGCGACAGGAGGGTCGCCGGCGAGGAGATCGAGGCTCTCAGACAGGTCAAACACACACAACTACTGCACAAACATGTTTGACAATGGTGTGTTTTTACATGGTTTTGTAGAGCAGAGGCAATAATCAAACATGCTCTCCTTGAGTCGTGGTTCGAGTCCGATCCATGTGATTAAACAATGTTCTCTCAGAAGATTCATTAAAAAGATTCAATAGACTCCCCGACAAAAGTGTTTAGAAGTTCATGTGTGTCTTTTGTAACAATATTGAATATTGAATTAGTTTTAATCTAAATAACTAAGACATATTTAAACAATATTGTAAATATAAAAAATACATTTGGATATATTTTAGTTCTTTAAGATGTTATTTTTATCATTAAATATATTAAAGTAATTTTATAAAATATTAAATCAAATAAAACAAATTATGAAATATATTTTTAAATTATATAATTTTAGTTGTTAATTTATTTAATATTAAATATTTAATTAATTTAGATAAATGTTTAAATAAGTTATTCAATATCAATAACATACATAGTTGAATAAATAATAATATTTTACATATAACTAAATTTATATTTATTTAAATTATGCTGTTTATCTATTTTTTTTGTAGTTTTAAGTAATTTTAAAATATTTCTCTCAGTATTAATCTAGTAATTAATTTATTAAATATGATGTAAAACTGGTTTGATTAAATGATTTAATCTCTGGTATATTGTTTTTGCTCGAGCTGATTATATCACTGATTCTATTGCTTATATTTAGGGTCATGAGTTTGAGTTATGACATCAAATGTCATATGATTATTTAAATGATTGGTGGTTTGTGCAGGAGCTGAACTCGGCTCTGTTGGACCGGGACCGGGCGATCCGAGAGAAGACCGAGCTCCTGGAGAAATACTGTCACGAGGTGCAGGACAAGGCCGAGACGCAGAAGGAGCTGAGCCAGGCCTGTAAGGACATCGAGATGGTGCGAGAGGAGCGCGACGTGGCCCGTAAAGAGCGAACCGAGGCCATCGTCCAGAGAGACCAGCTCCTGAGAGAGTATTACCAGGCCAGACAGGTACGCTGACTTAAACCTGGACTTATATACAGTAGGGGTGGGCGATATGACGATATGTATCGGATTGACGAAATAAAAAGAGGAGACAGAACCAGCCAGGACAAAACGAGGAGCTCGTTACTAAACGAGGACTACATCTGTAGCATGGACACGTGTTTTTAAGCACTGCAGTTTTAAAACAACCGATTTTAAGCCGTTGAAACTCAAACAACAGAGCTATATGCGTGCGCCGTCTCTTTCTGTGTGAGAGGAGCGCCTTTTCTTTTCCGCCGACTTTGAACAATTACATAAACACACTTAAATACGTCAGAATCCCCGTCTTTGCAAGTATCCTCATAAACACAGTGATTTAGGTCTTAAGAGAGAGTAAACGGCAGAAAGAGAAAACGCAATGTAACAGTGTATTAGATCCGGACTTCGCTCTTAAAGGGGAAGCGTTCCAATATTGATCCGGACTTCGCTCTTAAAGGGGAAGCGTTCCAATATTGATCCGGACTTCGGACTTCCAATATTGGATCTTCGGTCTTAAAGGGGAAGCGTTCCAATATTGATCCGGACTTCCAATATTGGATCCGGACTCTTAAAGGGGAAGCGTTCCAATATTGGATCCGGACTTCGGTCTTAAAGGGGAAGCGTTCCAATATTGATCCGGACTTCGGTCTTAAAGGGGAAGCGTTCCAATATTGATCCGGACTTCGGTCTTAAAGGGGAAGCGTTCCAATATTGATCCGGACTTCGCTCTTAAAGGGGAAGCGTTCCAATATTGATCCGGACTTCGGTCTTAAAGGGGAAGCGTTCCAATATTGATCCAGACTTCGGTCTTAAAGGGGAAGCGTTCCTATATTCGTTCATGTTAATCACAGCACACTGCTAGAACATCTCTCACTGCTCTCGACTAAATCACTTTTGTAACTTTAATCAGAATAAATAACAATAATAATGATATATTTATAATATGTATAGAATCTATACATAACACACGTGTTAATTATATCTATAATAGATAGATAGATATAATTAACACAGTGAAGACTAATTAATTTACACAATGTATGTAGCGTTTCTTATTTATTGTAGTTTTTGTCATATTACTTGCAAATAGTTTCTTATCCTTATTTCATCGCTGACTGTTTATTTATCTTCAGTGAGGTTGAGTTTCTCTCTTTAGGCTTGTATTAGTTTGATATTGGTGACAAGGATTATGAATATTATATGGTATCAAAGATTTTAAAATAATAAAAACCTTTGTAAAAGAAAATAAATCACTATATCGTGATATATATTGTTTTCGTGATATAAAATTTGTCATATCATGATATAAGATTTAGGTCATATCGCCCCCCCCCCTAATATACAGTAGGGGTGGGAGAAAAAAATGTATTCTCCGATGCATCGCGATACTCTCTTCATCTTCAGAATCGATTCTGAGCTTGGGTCTTTTCCTGCATATGGCACGTGTGCACGCTAGAGACGCGGCGGGCTTCATTGCACTGTGAGACACGTGTGCATTGCTTGACAGTGTGTGCTTACACTCGCCGTGTTTTACTTTAGATATGCTTTCATTTATACCGTTTGGAATGCAGTACTATTAGATGCATGAAACTCACACACTGACAGACTTTCACGTGCGCTTTGTGTTTGTTTGTCCTGAAGCTCGATTAAATGCATTTTCAAATACTTTTATATGAAATTGATGTAGGCTACACATAGTCAGGTATGTTTTCAGAGCAGCATAAAACATCTGATGCATCAAAATAGAGCTGTGCATTAATGTGAATGCTGCCGCTGTCTATGATCTCATCAGTAATACATTTACATTTATGCATTTAGCAGACGCTTTTATCCAAAGCGACTTACAGTGCATTTCAGGCTATACATATTTTTTGTCAGTACATGTGTTCCCTGGGAATCGAACCCACAACCTTTGCGCTGCTAACGCAATGCTCTACCACTGAGCCACAGGAACACGGCATATAAGGCATAATAATCAAACGGAGGAAAAACTCATAAATATTGTCTGTAAACTTTCGGTTACTTAAAGACGACTTATTTTAAAAAGTAGCCTGCTAATAAAAAAATAAAGTAAGTTTTGCACAAAATAAATTTGATTGAAAATGTAGCCGTGTGCAGTAATATTGAAAACTGAGAATGTGACGCATCGTGATATTGAGTTGATAATGATAATCATAATTTAATTGAGTCATGAATTAATTCACTCCCCTATTTTTAAGATGGTACTGTCATACAGAGATTACAACTATAAACAAAAAGCATAGAAACTCCAATTTTTGGTTAAGATGTAAAGTTGTAAATCTCACCGGATTATTACAATTAATGGCTAAATGAATGTTTGTAAATGTAAACTGATATTTCCTACTGACACACTACAGCAAAAGATAGAAATAACTGACTTCAAACCATTACATTTTACATTTATGCATTTAGCAGACGCTTTTATCCAAAGTGACTTACAGTGCATTCAGGTTATACATTGTTTTGTCAGTATGTGTGTTCTCTGGGAATTGAACCCACAACCTTTTGCGCTGCTAACGCAATGCTCTACCACTGAGCCACAGGAACACTTGTTTAGCTGCTGAAAATACTAGTGCTCTCATCATTTTGGCCCCACCGTATGTACGTTAGGGGTCTTTTATAATCACATGTGTCTCCTGCAGAAGCAGGACAGCGCGACGCTGGACATGGAGCGTGTCAGTAAGGAGCTGGAGGTTCTGAGGAAGCAGTGCGAGGCCGTTTCGGAGGAGCTCCAGGAGGCTGTGCAGGAGGCAGAAGTGGCCAAGTGCCGCAGAGACTGGGCCTTCCAGGAGAGAGACAAGATCGTAGCAGAGAGAGAGAGCATACGGTGCGTAAATACAACGACAGCGTGCTGATATACCTATACTTGTATTCTATTATACACGAGTCAACGACGAGCATCAAAACAAACGTTTAATAACACAGATCCATTTTTTTGCAAACTGTATTTTGTGAATCATCTTAAACATTGAATAATATTGCATATGTAAATGCATTGATTTTGAAACTATTTGTTAGATTTAATTTCTGCATAAGTGAATACAAAGCTACATAAATGGTAAAGAGCGCGCTGGTTATGTTGCTCCTGGCTATAAGTAGAGAAAGAATGCATTCTGTGTCTGTCATGCTATGTTTTCTGTACATTATTTGGTCATTTGGTGAACCCCATGGACATACAAAACTCTCTGGTACCATATATAAAGGCATACTTGTCAAGAATAAATTGAGTTCACAAGCCATGATGCCTCTCTGTGTCTTGTCTTGGGCTCTCCCAGATCTGTTGAAGACTTCGCTCACAACATCCAACCTATATTTCTGATTTGATTTAGAAGTGATCCAAAACACAGAAAGAAAACTTAGTTCATAAGGGAACTGAAGTTTTACACTATTTTAGCTCCAAAAAACAGGCCAAGTAGTGTTCATCAAGTCTTACCAAACTATAATCAGAACTGTATGTTTGCTGTGTTTGTGTATCAGGACGTTGTGTGATAACCTGCGCCGCGAGAGGGACCGAGCCGTGAGCGATCTCGCCGACGCGCTGAGAAACCTGGACGACCTGCGCAAGCAGAAGAACGACGCAGTGCGAGAACTGAAGGAGCTCAAGTGAGTCCGAGAAACACACATCGATCACATCAGGGACCGTCGACAGTTTGTGCATCTAGCTAATTATTGTGATGATGTTCAGTTCTGTTAATGATTCACGAATACTCTGAGACATTTAGTCATTTAGCAGACGCTTTTATCCAAAGCGACTTACAATTCGGGAGTACAGCGCGTTAACTAATACATAAAAAATACATATAACCTAAATATTCAATTCAATATAATAATCAATTAATCTAAATAACTAATACATATGTAAATATGTATATAATAATATTGTAAATATAAATATTAAGTAAAAAAAATATTCATATTCAAATAGATATTTATTTAGTTTACGCTCACACACACACACACACTCACACACTCACACTCACTCACACTCACACACTCACTCACTCACTCACTCACTCACTCACTCACTCACACACACACACACACTCACTCACTCACTCACTCACTCACTCACTCACTCACACACACACTCTCACTCACTCACTCTCACACACTCACTCACTCACTCACTCACTCACTCACTCACTCTCTCACTCACTCACTCTCTCACTCACTCACTCACTCACTCACTCACTCACTCACTCACTCACTCACTCACTCTCTCTCTCACTCTCACTCACTCACTCACTCACTCACTCACACTCACTCACTCTCTCACTCACTCACTCACTCACTCACTCACTCACTCACACTCACACACACACACACAGTATTGTTATTTAGTTAATGTAGTTATTTAATTATTTAAAAAACTACACAAATTCGATTTTATATATATATATATATACATATATATAGACAAAGACACACATACACAAACAATATAATTATTAGTTATTTAGTTATATACAACACAAATTAAATTAACAAAATAAATATTAATTTTAATGCTAATGTTTATCACTATGCTTTTAATTAAATTAAAGTGTTTTTGGTTTAGTTAGATGAATTTGGTCTGAATGTTGTGTTTATTTATTTATTAATATTATTAAATACTTGTTATTTTTTCAATACAACAGTAATATTGCAATAGTAATATTTATTGATTTATTTTTGATCATTTAAATTAATTTGAATAATAATAATAATAATTATTATTGGATCATATTTATTGTGATCACATACCCGTTTTATTTTTACCATCATTTTTCAGTGATGTTTTTTTTTTTTTAATGTTTTGAATATATTTGACATTATTGGGATTCTCAAAGTTTCCTTTAAATCTACAACACCATGACAAACGAAACAAAGTAGCTTGACTCCAAAACAAATCTTGAATCCTGAATCGGTCTCAGAGCCGTTGAGGTAAATGATGACACGGTTGGGTGAGTTTTCCTACAATGTGTGTTCAGAGAATGCATGGAGGATCAGCTGGAGAAGGAGGCGCGTTTCCGGCAGCTGATGGCCCATAATTCCCACGACTCGGCCATCGATACGGACTCTCTGGAGTGGGAGACGGAGACGGTGGCGTTTGAGAGGAGTACGGTACGTAATCGAGTCATCACCGCTGTGACCAACCTCCAAATGAGTTCAACACCTCACCGTCTCTGATCTGACGTACAGGGCGACGTGGATTTGAGCGCTCTGGGTTTTGATATCGCCGAGGGAGTGAGCGACCCGTATCTACCCGGGGATTATGGGATATTCGTGAGCAAGGTGGACAAAGGAAGTATTGCGGAGGGCAGGTTAAGGTAGGCGGACTCTGCTTTCAGTGTCTTCTGTGAAACGGTCGTGTTTGATTCTAACTAGGGCTCAGAGGTTGCGTTAGCAATTTAACATTGTCCATCATTTTGATGGACAGAGTCGTAAAAAATTCGGTCATAATCTATAATTACCCGTCATTTTCATATTTTAATTATAATAGCACATTTAATTGCTTTTATTTTTGTTCACATTTGTATTTTTAATCATGAACCTACAGGACGATATAGGCTTATGCATTTATTTTAAAGAGATCAGCGTCACTTTTCTAGAGATCGACCGATATAGCAGTGGACACACACACACACACACACACACACACACAACTTGGTGGACAGACACACACACACACACACCTGGAGCAGACAGACACACACACACACACACCTTACCGATGGACACACACACACACACACACACACACACCTGGATTTAAGCACACACACACACACACACACCTTGGACACACACACACACACACACACACCTTGGACACACACACACACACACACACACCTGGACCACACACACACACACACACACACACCTGGAGCAGTGGACACACACACACATACACACACACCTGGAGCAGTGGACACACACACACACACACACACACACACACACACCTGGAAGTGGACACACACACACACACACCTCGATGGACACACACACACACACACACACACACCTGGAGCAGTGGACACACACACACACACACCTGGAGCAGTGGACACACACACACACACACCTGGAGCAGTACACACACACACACACACACACACACACACACACACCTCGGACACACACACACACACACACACACACACACACACGCACACACCTTGGACACACACACGCACACACCTTGGACACACACACACACACACACCTGGAGCAGTGGACACACACACACACACACACACACACACACCTGAGCAGTGGACACACACACACACACACACACACCTGGAAAAAAACACACACACACACACACACACACACACACACACACCTGGAGCAGTACACACACACACACACACCTGGAGATTGTTAAGATGACTGAAAGTGAAGAATGGACTTACTTCAACCGGTTCTGCATATCAGTTTTTTTTTTCTTTTTTTTTTCATTTTTATGAACCAACATGATTCTTAAATCACAATCGATCTTTTGGTCTATTTTCATTGATGAATAAAACAGTACACAATTATACAGATCTCCCAATAAATCACAATAGTATATCCAGAAGTGAAATGTGCTCTTTGTATTTGTGCGGTAAACAAAACCACGTCTCAAGTGCCATTCATACACACAGAGGCTAACGGAGCAGTGGACACAAAATACACACACATCACACCTGGATTAGCAGTGGACACACTTCTTTTACACACACACACATTGACAATTCCGTGGCACACACTATAGAGTAAATTAAGTTTTTATGAGCACCTGGACTCCGCACGTCCTGTCCGCGTTTTCGGGGAAGCCATATGAGCCTAGAAATGTAAGCACACATGCTCGCCCAAATGCACAGGTACCTGGTTTACACTAGGCTTATTTGTCAGTGCGTTGTTGTCATAATTATTACATGCTTACAAGGCTTGAAGTTCAACAAATCAGTCAATATACTACTGTGATTGTAGTTTAAAAAATAAAGCAATTCATGTAAATTCATGCATCACCTAATTTCATCGTAACACATAGGCCTGGCCTACAGAAAAGACCATTTATGTTTAATCTATCTAATATTGTGTTGGTCATACTATACAATGATTTATTGCTTGTCTTTGTTGAATAATACAGAACATAGAGTTAAAAAAATGTATTGCATATTAAATCGCAATATTGAGATTTACTACTAATCACAGAACCGGCTGTACTAACGAGATGCGCGTGACTAACATGTTCGATTAATCATGCAGCCCTAAGTCTAACCAGCGCTTATTCTCATGGCAGATTGAATGATTGGTTGTTGAAGATAAATGACGTGGATCTGGCCAATAAGGACAGGAAGCAGGTCATAAAGGCGGTGTTCAGCGGGGGCGGAGTCATCAGCATGGTGGTGCGCAGGAGGAAGTCTCTGGGAGGACGGATGGTCACTTCTGTTCATCTGACGCTGGCGGGACATAAAGGTCAGATCGTGGGGCTTTGTCTTTCAGGACGTGCAGCAGATCAGCTCTCGTCATCTCTACAGTCTCTCTCTCTCTCTCTAGCTATGTTTCCATCCAAAGATTCGAATTAAACTGATGCGCAAAACTGGAATATCGCATAAAACATATGCGAATAAAGCACCGTTTGCATCCAATGAGTCAGAGAGAACAAAATCGCCACTTCCTGGTAAACTGTGGCTCTAAGAATATAAGCCACAGAATATAATAATTTTCATATATAACATAATTTACTTGCACCTCAGAGCGAGAAGTCGAGACACAATAAATGCGGTCATTATGAAAAATTAATCCTACTCAAATGTGCGCATTTTTAGAATTTATGCGCATCTTGGCGTTTCCATCCAGCGTTTTTTTTTTTAATGCGATAATCCAAAATGCGCATAAAAATAGGTAGATTAAAACGCATTTTCTGTCTGTAAAACATTTTATTTGACTGTCCCGCTTTTAATGTATGTATAAAACTCTTTTATGAACTCACTTAAAGAGTTATGTTTTATAATTATGCCAAAGTTTTAGAATTTGTATCGTATGTTAATGTAAAAAATCTTGTGTAATATAACGTGTGTTTGTTTGTTTGCTGGTTTTTATTGTACCGTATTGACCCGAATATAAGACGACCCCCCCCCCCCCCCCCCTTTTTCCAGATGTACTTTTTTTTTAAAAACCAAATCTTGTTTTACTGAGAAAAAAAACAAAGTATTTTCTTAAATAATTTTCATATTGCATATTTTTCCTTTTTTAGTTTTTGTTTTGAAAGTATGGTAAATACTGGTAAAATGAAGCAACAATCACATGTAAAATATACACTTTTTGATATCCTATCAAAATAACAAGTAGCCCATCTGAATTATGTAACAGTTAATCTATCCATCTCTTATAGTAGCCTACCAAAATGTTATTAACCGTAGAAGTGAAATCTTATTTTAGTCTTCAAATCTGGGGACTGTCTTATGTTTTAAAATCACTTACAGAGGAAGTTTGTTCCCATCAGGCTAACATGACAGTCACGCCGCTGTAAGCTTTATCTTTTGATTTTCACTCGCGATCTTCTAACATCATCACAACACACTGTACATTACATATTTCATGCGTGTTTGGCGCCACCTATTGTTGTGGGTGTATTACTGACATGTCAAAGTCTAGACCCTGAATATAATGGCACTTTTCCACTGCATGGTACGGCACGGTAGGGTTCGGTACGGTCCACTTTTGGGGGGTTTTCCACTGGGTACTGTACCTGGTACCTTTGGTTCCAGCGATCCGTACCGTTACCAAAACGTGACGTGTAAACTCTGCTGGTCACTGATTGGCCGGAGAGAATCGTCATTACTGCGTCACTGAACATGTGACACGAGACCAAACATAGACCCGCTAGATTTAAATCAGCACAGCCAGCGAAGGAGCGGACGCTTCTGTTTAAACAAACGCACATTTTTGCATCAACCACAAAATATCTGTTTCGTTGTCTGTTGAGGAGACGTTCCTCTCGTTGATAGCCGAGGAGCGGATCCAGCGAGAGCTTGATGGGGCGACGCGGATTAAAAAAGCCTTATGTATATACTTTTCGCACTTTTTATATTTTTAGAGTATGTTTTCTGTTTATATGTTTACCTTTGTATGTGTGTTTTGCTTCAATTAAAAACAATCTGATCGAATAAGTGTACCTCCAGACTATATTAAAAATGTATTATTGTATGAGCACGTAACGAACCTCTTGAAAAAGACAAATTATTAATGCAATGATGATACAAACCAACACATAAATAAAAAAAACACAGAATTGAAATATTCAAAAGTTTATTGATAATTCACAGAACATTCTACATGAATAGTTAACTGTTGAAGTAATGCAGCACACCTGCCCTCCTCCTCCTCTACAGCCTGTGGCACTGCTGCTGGGGGGGGGGAACCCAAGCTTTCTCATAGCCTCTCCATTGCTGGTAAAAACATCCACATGCCGAGAATGAAAAACACAATTCCGTCTATGCTCCTTTGCTGTGTTTGTTTGTGGTGCGTTTACGATGATGTCACGGCAGTAGAGGCGGCGCAGCTATAATGACACGTGAATAATCCCGCCCACTCTATAGCGGTACTAAACTGCAGCGGAAACTCAAACCGTCGGCGTGCCGAACCGAGCCGTACCGTAACGAGCCGATGGTGGAGTCAATGTGAGTCGACTGTTGCTTTTCCTCTTTTTTCTGTAGTTTGATTTATAGATAATATTTAATTATACGGTATTTGTTGCTTGTTTGTACTTTTTGTGTAAACGTTTTTTTTTCTATTAATAAGATGCTGACATGGCAGGTAGTTATCAAGGACTGTGATTTTCTTTACTCAGATTGTGGCGTTGGCTTGGAGAGCGGCGTGTTCGTGTCTTCGGTTTCTCCCGGCAGTCCCGCGGTCAGAGACGGGTCGGTGTGTCCCGGCGATCGGCTTCTCAATGTGAGTCGACTCGTGTGCTTTTCCTCTCATCAGCACCAGTTCTCCAGGAGTCTCTGATTGGCAGATAATCCATTTAATGCATACACTCTCAAACTGCTTGAGGAAAACTACTTCCTTTCTGTAAACGTACTTTTTTTTCTATTAATAACTTATTGTGAGTAGTTTATCAAGCATGTGATTTTCTTTTTCAGTGCTTGTACATGTAAAAAAAAAATTACGTAAAGTATGATTGCATAAATCTGAGGAAATAACTGCTGCATTTTCAGTTTATTTCAACAAATGTATTTCATTTTTCCAAATTTGAAATGAGAATTATTTCTAAATCTGTTTATAAATAAACTTTATTGTCTCCCAGCAGTTTTCTGCCAAAATAAAGACTCTATGCTTTAACATTTAAAGGTAAAGAAATTATTGTTCAATTAAAAAACCCACTTTTTAATTTTACAATACAACAGCATTGCAATAGTAATATGCTTTTTATTGATATGATTAAATTAAATAATAAACAACAATATTATTTTTAATAATAAGAATAATTATATTATTATATTTTTATTATTATTATTATATTTTTATAATTTAAATAAAATAGTTTGCATAATATTATTATTATGATTATTATTAATATGATTGTTTTCCCTCATAATAAAAAAATATATATTAATAATAATTATTATTATTATGAGAGAAAGCATGTTCTCCTTTTTTTGTCATTTTGATCACATGCTTGCTTTATATTTGCCATTATTTTTTATGGCAGTGCTTCATGAGTTGTTCAATCATTTAATAATTTAAGTACACAACCTTGTTATATACAGAAACAATTAAAGTACAACGATTTCTGCCTTTTATTAATTTCAAATACTTTTTTCCTTCATATCATAGTTGGTAAAGTTCATGTCAGAGCTAAATGTTTGGTTCACGGCTTAAAGTTTTGAAATATCTATGAGAACATGAATGAGAGAAATGCATCCAGATTACAAGATGCTGAAAAAGTGGGCGGTACTCCTACAATGGGAAGCTGTGATTGGTCGATAGAGCAGAGGTTGATTTGCATGTATGTTGGCTGATTAGAATAAATACAGGCAATACAGGCAGTAAATGAATGTCACGCTGTATTTTAAACACATCCATTGTGATTATTTTAAGACTGTTTAATTTTCTGACAGATAAACGGGATTTCGCTGGATAACAAATCAGTGAGTGAATGTGAGAATCTCCTGCGGAGCTGCAGAGACTCGGTTTCTCTTTCCCTCCTGAAGGTGAAACATTATTGATTGTGTATATCCTCTTATTATGAGAGGAGTTCAGTAAGTTTACTCTGTTATCGTATCCCAGTTTTTCCCACAGAGTCTGTCGGGTCAGAGCATCGCTGAGAGCCAGCGTGACTGTGAGCGAAGCTCTAACGGGAAGTCAGTGGATCAGCTGCGGCCCTGTAGGAAGCAGCCCACCCATAAAGACACGTACAGCCCCACGCGTGACGTGGAGAGCGAGCGCGGTCAGCGCGGGACGCTGTATCGCTCCGAGCCGTATCATGAGATCTACTGCCCGCATCCCACCTCCAAACGACCCCTCACCTTTCACCCCGTTTCCTCCGGCGACTGCATCACAGTAGAGATGAATCCGGAGAGACGGTGCGTCCCGCAGAAGCAAAGCGGCAGCACGTGGCCCAAAATGGTAGCGGTTGCAATGACACCAACCGACAGCATCCCACCGCTCTCTATTTTTAAGACCCCAAAGAAGCGGAAGTCGATATTCGACGCAGAGATGTTCAAGCGGCCGGACACGCCCTCCAAGATGGACTACCACAGTCTGTCCCAGATGCCCAAACATTCCCCGCAGAGCTCCTGGACGGAGGCGACGCCGCAGATCCCGCCCGAGCCACCCAAACGCAGCGACTCCTTTAAGTTCAAACACAAGCCGCAGGGAAGCTCCGCCTCCGATTCCACCATCACCACCGGCTCGCCCCCGGCCACGCCCATCCAGACCACGCCCACAGACAAACCCAGTCCTGACTTCGAAAGCCGAGACCGCAACGGGAACGTGCTTCAGAGACATGCGGAGGACATGTCCGGACAGGGATCAGATGAACTGGAGGTGAGGAGAGGAAGACCAAACTCTGCACCGGCCCAGCGCCGCAGCCTCACGCCGCTTAAGATGCCGTTTCCACAGGTACTGCGCCTTTAACACACCTGTAACGCTGCAGGTTATCAGCACGAGTTCTGCTCAACTACTAATCAACTAGTCATCTAGAGGAGAGTCTAGACATATATCTATATGTCACCATATAGATCAAACACAACTAGAAGACAAAGCATCCAATGAATATTAGGATTGTAATTTGACTATTATTGTCAAATAAAATAATATTATTATTATTATTTAATCTTATATCTAATGTTTTTTGCAGTACAACAATATTATTGCAGTAGCAATATATTTCTTTATTCATCTATTTAATTTTTAGAATTGAAGTCATCATTAAAATATTGGTTTGAATAAAATTTGAATAATAATATTTATTATTTTTATTCACAATTTGTATTTTATTATTATTCTGATTATTTATTATTAAAATTATAAATATCAACAACAACAACAACAAAAATACTAATAATAGTAAGTATTATGATTAGTATTATTATTAAATACACTTATTTGTATTGCAATAGTAATATATTTTAATAATTATAATCTTTATTGATTGGTTTTATTTCTATAATTTCAATATTAAATACAAATATTATTATTTTTATTCAAATGATTTGTTATGGACCCTTTTCATAAGACTGATGACGTGTTTAATGGTCATCGGCATCATAAATCCTCAAAATATATATATATATTTTTTTTTATGAATGTTAATTTATAACACTGTTCTTTGTATTATATCACCTTTGCATCAAATTACTAAAATAACGAGTTCTCACTAATGCGAGTGTGTTTCTGATGCAGCGTCTGTGGGAGGGGCGGTGAGTTTGACATCGTTATCAGTCTCTCAATCTTCTTTCCTTTTACTGAAAATCAGGAAAGTTTTTGGAAAAATATATAATGTGTGATCCTCTTCAACTTAACCCAACTAATGACGACTGCTCGAGAAACCCGGAAATACGAAAAAGCTCCATTTAAATGATAAATATCAATGAAATAATTATTAATAATAATTGTATAATTTATTATTATTTAACAAAATATTATTTTATATTTTCATTTTTTTTATTCAAAATATTATTTTATTAGTATTCAAATTATTCCTTATTATTTCAGTTATTTGAATCAATAGTAGTTATTATTATTATTATTATTAAATGTACATAATATGTGACCCTGGAGCACAAAACTAGTCATAAGCAGCTCTGGTATATTTGTAGCAATAGTCAACAATACATTGTATGGGTCACAATTATAGATTATTCGTTAATGCCAAAAATCATTAGGATATTTTGTAAAGATCATGTTCCGTGAATATATTTTGTAAATTTCCTACTGTAAATATATCAAAACGTAATATGCATTGCTAAGAACTTCATTTTCTCAATATTTAGATTTTTTTGCACCCTCAGATTGCATCTCAGCCAAATATTGTCCCATCATAACAAACCATACATCAATGGAAAGATTATTTATTCAGCTTTGTGCATCTCCTGACTGGTTCTGCAGCTATAAGTGCAGGTAGTGAACCTGGTTTCTAACACTCAATCTGTTGTCCTCCGCAGCAGAGCTTCTCTCACGAGGAACACTCTCCTGAACCTGTGGATCTGGTTCGGTTTTCTCCGTTCCGCTCAAACCGGCACAGCTTCTCGCCTGTGCAAGCACGTGAGTTTCACACAATTAATAGTTGAAAAAAAAGTCAAAAATGAAAATGTAGAACACAAAAGTAGATGTTCATGCTGTTTTCTATTCCGTAAAATCTATTGCTTTTTCATTGATTTCCTCTCTGTGGGTTTTTAAAACAACTATAAAAGCTGTTTTGCCTGATACTTCTGTATTTTTAGACACCACTTCCAGAACGCTGTCTCCATACCCCGCTGTGACCGCAGTGATGAGGAACCCAGTGTACACGGCCTGGAGTCACTGCGTCAAAACCACCAACCCTGCTTCAGTTCCAGCACACACACACGCGCAAGTCAGGTACACACACACACACACACGCGCAAGTCAGGTACACACACACACACACACACACACACACACACACACACACACACACACACGCGCAAGTCAGGTACACACACACACACACACACACACACACACACGCGCAAGTCAGGTACACACACACACACACGCGCAAGTCAGGTACACACACACACACACACACACACACACACACACACACACACACGCGCAAGTCAGGTACACACACACACACACACACGCGCAAGTCAGGTACACACACACACACACACACACACACACACACGCGCAAGTCAGGTACACACACACACACACACGCAAGTCAGGTACACACACACACACACACTCTCACACACACACTCTCACACACACTCACACTCTCACGCTCTCACACACGCTCACACACACACACACACACACTCATGCTCTCACACACTCTCACACACACACTCTCACACACACTCACACGCTCACACACACACGCTCACGCTCTCACACACTCTCACACACACACACACACACACACACTCTCTCTCTCTCTCAGACACACACACACACACACACACACACTCTCTCTCTCACACACACACACACACACACACACACTCTCACACACACACACACACACACACACACACACACACACACACGCTCTCACACACACACACACACACTCTCACACACACACACTCTCACACACACACACACACACACACACACACACACACACACTGTTCTGATGCGAGACGCTGACTCTCTCTCTCGGTTCTCTTCAGTCCGAAGCACCAGGGCCGATGGAGTGTGGATCTCAACCACAAGCGCTCCGGTGAGCTCTTCGACGGCTCCCGCGGTTCGGTTCAGCACAACACCAACTCCCTGCCGTCCAGCGCGAGACAGGGTCCGTACCGACACAGCACTGCTCTCTCATGCTGCATGTTATTAGATGATGCTCTGCAGGGAGCATGACTTGCACTAATTAACACTGGTCAACACTTCAGAAACTTTAAGGTGTTCCTGCACTTTTCCTCCACAATGAAAGCAAAAAATAGACAGCTTTACATTTATTTGGTCAAATGAAAATGATGATGATATTATTATTATTACCATGAAATACTCTATTTTTTGTATTGTACGGTACAGTAAAATTATTACTATAGTAACATATCTTTATTGGTTTAATTTGAATAATTTTATACAATAATGAAAAAATAAAATAATTTTTTATAAAATATTATTATAGCAATAATATATAATAAAATATTATAATAATACTGTTATTGGTTTAATTTGTGTAATGCAAATAAATTAAAATAATATTTAAATAATAATTATATTTAGCTAAACAACTTATTATTTTTATTATTATTATATAAAATACTCTTTTTATATTTTACAGTGCAATAGTAATACTATAATAATAATTTATTTATTTGTACTTTAATAATAATTTATTAAATTATAATGTGGTGTATTTTTAATAATTTAAGTAAATAATAATGTTGCTTAGTATATAATTATTATTTTATCAAATTATACAATTAAAAAAATATTATTAATATGAAATACTCTGTTTTTATTATTTTACAATGCAGTAGTGTTCTTATAATATATTAATTTATTGTTTAATCATAATCTTTTCCTTTGTATTATTATTATTATTATTATTATAAGCATGCCCCATGAGTGGGTTTGCAACTTTGTCACCTTATGCACCCTAATGAGTTTGCATCCCTGTTTTTAATTTCAATTTAATTAGTGATCAAATCTGTTGTGAGTGATTGGCAAAACTTTAAATCATAACTGTTATTATAAAATCTTTATTAATGAATCAAAAGTGTGTGGGTGACACACAATCTAAAAATGCAGTAATTTAATCTCCAGATACACTTAATTAAGTAACGTAATTGGTGATGTAAATGATAAAAGCGTCTGCTAAATGTAAATGTAATGGTGGCTGAATCTGAAGCCTGTCTCCTGTGATTGATAATGAGTTTGTGTTTGTGTTCATAGGTTTGTCTCAGTACCGCGAGCAGCGCATCAAGATCCCCTCCACCCCTCGTTACGCACGATCCGCCCACGGCTCGGATAGAGGTGCTGATCTCTCTGATTTACATCAAACTCTCTGTGCAGTTACATTAGTGATGGATTTACTAATTATGTGTTTCAGGATCTCTGTCTCACTCGGACTGCAGCAGCCCCGGTCTGGTAACTCCGCCCCTCTCTCCTCTGGACTCCGCCTCCTTCAGCAGCAGCCAATCACAGGGCTCCATCTCCGCCCAGACCAGGCTGTCAGTCAGTCCTGTGTCAATAGACAGAAGGAGGGACAGGTAGAAATAGAAATATCATTCCATGCACTGTGACATAATCATATGGGTTTATAATAACATGAGTAAATACGTTTCTCTATTCTCGTCGTCCTCTCCTAGTTTATTCAGCTCAGATCTGCTTATTCTTCGTTCTAGTCTGCTCTTCTTCCACATTTCTCTCTCTCTGTTCTCCTTTCTGCTCCAGATGTGCGTTACGTAACAGGTCTTACCTGAAGCTTTCTCGAGCTCAGAGATCGTGGTTTGCGTCTTTACGGACCCTGAGGTTTGTTCAGTGTGCAATGAGAGCAAAAAAAAACCTCTTTTCTTGTTTAAGTGAATTTATTTGTGTTTGTTTTCCCCTCCTGTTTTTGTCACTTTCCTTTAAATCACGCTATTGAAGTGTGACCTGCTGTTATTTACCACCAAAGGTAGCTTAGTGCTGCAACAACTATTCAATAAAATGTATAATCATCATTATTAATTATTCATATATTATGATTAAATAAAAGATGTGACGTGCTGTTGTTTAACACTGAGCTATTTAAATTGATTATTTTCATTGTAATTAATTGATTATCAATTATTTGCAAAATATCCTCCAGTTATCATGTCACTTTACAGTCCTGAATAACAAAAAAAAAAAAAAAAAAAAAGAATCAAGTTATCAGATTACATATTAAAATGCAACATTGTAACATAATTGTATCTTATGAGCGCATAAATAGTAACGATATAGGGATTATTGTAATGGGGTATAAATATAAAATGACCTCTTACAGGTTTACATCAGTCTGTGCTAAAACACATATATAATATTATTTATTATTATATATGTATTAATGTTAGGTGTGATGAATCATGATTCATTACAGACAAAAATAAAAAATATATTTATTTAAATTAAAAAACAATTCTGTAATGAATCATTAAAATATATATATATAAGAAGTAATATGTATATACATACAGCACTAATATATATATATATATATATATATCAATCACACACTCGCACACATATAATAATATTATTTATTATTAATATATATATATATATATAAAATTTTAGGTGTGATTAAACATGGTTCATTACCAAAAAATAAATATATATATGTGTATGTTTAATCAGATAAAATGTGTTACATGTAATTAATCAAAGAAAAATCTACAGATTAACTAGGTCTACCAGCTTTAGTTAAATATTATATTCCACTTAGCAGACGTTTGAAATCTCTTAGAAGTAAAGTCTGTTACGTTTTACAAACTGTGCGACGAGTGAACATGATTTTCTTTGCTGTCTGTCAGAACGTCACTGATAATATCTATGAAGCTTGAACCTGGAATATTTTGATACATTATACAACAAATGAATCTGTTATGCTGTAAATAACTGGGAATGGCAGTGAATGCATGTGTGGGAGATTGTGATGGTTTGTTTTGATGGACGGTGTTTGTATTGTAGGCCATACACCGAGGAGCCGCGATGTGTCACGATCCCCAAAGGGGCGGAGCCTCTGGGCATCTCTATAGTGGGGGGGGAGAACGGCGGCATCTTTGTTTCCAAGGTAACGGGAGGCAGCATCGCTCAGCAGCACCACCTGGAGTTTGGAGATCAGCTTCTGGAGGTGCGTCAGAAGACACTCGGAGAAATACAGAGCTTATCGTTAAACTGAGCACCGAGTGTGAATCTCTCTCTCTCTGGCTCTCCGCAGTTTAACGGCATTAATCTCAGGAACGCCACCGAGCAGCAGGCCAGACTCATCATCGGGCAGCAGTGTGACACCATCACCATACTGGCACAGTACAACCCACACATGTACCAGCTGGGCAATCACTCCCGCTCGAGGTACACGTGACTCTGTCATGCTTTAGAAGCACTGTGTGAGTGTCCTAGAGGTCTGCACGGGCTCAAAACTGAAGCCCGAACCCGGCCCGTACCCGAGACCGTCTGACCCGACCCGACCCGAGTTCAATTTAGAGCCCGAACCCGACCCGTACCCGAGACCGTCTGACCCGACCCGACACGAGCGGCACAGTTAAATTTAGAGCCCGAACCCGACCCGAACCCGAGACCGTCTGACCCGACCCGACCCGAGCGGCACAGTTCAATTTAGAGCCCGAACCCGACCCGTACCCGAGACCGTCTGACCCGACCCGACACGAGCGGCACAGTTAAATTTAGAGCCCAAACCCGACCCGAAATCACCCCCCCCACAACGAAAAGGAAAAAGGCTGCATTTCACGATTGCATGCAAAGAAACGGATTAATCAAGGCTCTGCCATTTCACAAACATTTACCAGTTATGAAAGTTTGTGAACATCAGGTGCAGCGGTCGCATACATTCTGCCGAGTTTATGCATTTTGTATGGACAAGAAGATGATTCTTCCACCGTGCAAATTATGGTCATTTTTTTGTCAGTTAAGGCTCGTTAGCATTCTGTCTACTTTAAATCAGACATAAGATCTTAAATAAGATTGTATTTATTTGAATGAATTAATCATTTATTTGAGAGAGAGAGAGAGAGAGAGAGAGAGAGAGAGAGAGAGAGAGAGAGAGAGAGAGAGAGAGAGAGAGAGAGAGAGAGAGAGAGAGAGAGAGAGAGAGAGAGAGAGAGAGAGAGAGAGAGAGAGAGAGAGAGAGAGAGAGAGAGAGAGAGAGAGAGAGAGAGAGAGAGAGAGAGAGAGAGAGAGAGAGAGAGAGAGAGAGAGAGACAGAGAGAGAGAGAGAGAGAGAGAGAGAGAGAGAGAGAGAGAGAGGGAGGGGGAGGGATGAATGTTGCGCGTGCATGTGAACCTGCGTCTGCGCGTCTCTCTCTACAAGCAATGAGGCTTAGTTACTTCAAAAACAGCGATTTTGCCGCCTCATTGCAGATAAATATAATGTTGTGACTTGCGAGTCAGTAGCCTGTCGAAGCTATTTTACTAATAAAAGTTTCCGTGCTGTTTGTGCGTCTCTGATATCTGTGTGCAATGTGTGTGCGTGCGTCTATGAAAGCAGCGAAGCCTCTGCATATAGTTTTGGTTTAGCTACAAAACCCGACCCGAGCCCAAAGCTATCCATTAAAAATTAACCCGAAAGTATTTCGGGACCCGCGGGTTCAGGTCGGGTAGCAGACCTCTAGAGTGTCCTAACATCTTAATTTCTGACAGCTCCCGGATGGAGTCGTCCATTAGCTCTCACTCGACGCCGGACACGCCCGACTCCAACATCGACACGCTCAGCGAACAGGACGAGGGCACCATGACCCCGCCCTCCAAACAGGCCACGCCCACAGCCAGCCCTCACCGGTAACAAACACTCTGGCTCTCGTTTGTTAAGAATTGCATGGATTATTTCATATTTATACACACAAGGGGATCTTTTCTGCTTGATTCCAGGGTTTATGGTGGTCTCAAAAAGCCTTAATTCACCCTTCCACAAACTAAGGTCTTAAATCGGAGCAGAAAGTCTTAAATTCATAAAGCAATGGCATTAAATGTTACACACATAGCATAGAAATCATCGAAGTGGATGCTGCACACTGGTGTTGGTTGAGGAGAGACCCCCCCGCATGATTGTAAAGTGCTTTGTGTGTACAACAATACACAATAAAGCACTATAAATGCATCATTCATTCAAATAAATAAATATCTTACTTAGTATTTTTGTTTTGCTGTCTAATACAAATATCTGAACATCCTTAAGTTGTGTTTTCTGAGAAATTGAGCAGAATTAAGTTAAAATAATAACCAATATCTGTCACGGGGGAATTTTCTGAGCCAATTGACTTATATGTGTTCTTGTTTTAATCAGAAACTCAATTTATTTTGATCTTTTTTCATAAAACAAGAATTCTTCGACGTATGATTGAGTCTTAAAACATTTGCACTGGAAGAAAATACAGAGGATAAACATCACTTTTGTGTTTTGTAATCAAAATGCTTTTATTCCTTACATATTCTTTACTTCGTCTTAAAAGGTCTACCTTCACAACACCTGCAGAAACCCAATTCAATTACATTAAAATAAACAACTGATCATTTCATCGATTTGCCAAGGCAACTTTTCTCATTTCAATTTAGTCTAATTTGATGTACTTAAATAACAAAAAATGAAATAATCAAAATAAGTGAATAAAATAAAAACTATGTAAAACGAACTACTAAAAATGACCAAAACACACAACAAAATTACTTAAACTTTAACTGAAATGATGAAAACATAAATTATAGAAATAAAAAAACTGATCCAAAATATTAATAAAAACAAAAACACTTCCCAGGAAGGTTATTTTTTTTTTTTCAGTGATTTCGGTTTTATTTGTAGATTTGTAATAAAATGCATTCTCAATGTTTCTGATGAATCTCAAAAAGATTTGTTTGTGATAATCTTGTGTAATTTTCTCTTCACTGTCATCCATGTTGCATCCTGAACACGCCCACTGCTCTGATTGGTCTGACTGTGCTCTCTGCTCTGTGATTGGCCAGGGATCGGAGCGAGGGCAGGAAGCATGCGGAGCCGAGGCTGGTGGTGCTGAGGAAGACTCCGGTGGATCTGGGGATGAAGATCTGTGGAGGAAACCTGACGGGGGTTTTCGTGGAGGCTCTTGAAGAGGACAGTCCTGCTCGAGGAGCCGGTGGCCTGCAGCCTGGAGACCTGATCCTGGAGGTGCCGGTCCATCAGAAGCAGCCTCACGTTACCCTGTTTGACAGTGTGCTGGATGGTGTTGTGATGTCATTTCCTGTTTGCAGTGTAACTCGGTGAGTTTGAAGAATA
>CM049883.1:1558075-1560575 GCA_027474115.1 Schizopygopsis malacanthus
GTATCTATGTGATTACCAAACACTTGGTACCCAAATGTTGACAGGTATGGTTTTGTCCCATGTCTCAACTTTAATCAGTGATGTGTGTCTGTGTGTGTGTGTGTGTGTGTGTGTGTGTGTGTGTCTGTGTCTGTGTCTGTGTCTGTGTGTGTCTGTGTCTGTGTGTGTGTGTTTCTGTGTGTGTCTCTGTGTCTGTGTGTGTGTGTGTGTGTGTGTCTGTGTCTGTGTGTGTGTGTGTGTCTGTGTCTGTCTGTGTGTCTGTGTGTGTGTGTGTGTGTGTCTGTGTGTGTGTGTGTGTGTGTCTGTCTGTGTCTGTGTCTGTGTCTGTGTCTGTGCGTGTCTGTGTGTGTGTGTGTGTGTGTGTCTGTCTGTCTGTCTGTGTGTGTGTGTGTGTGTGTGTTTTTTTTGTATTCATTTTTTTGATACATTTTTATTTGTACATTTATATATATTCCCTGATTTTTTTTTTTTTTTTGAAATTGTCATTAAGATAATATATCAATTCTGAAGAATCTTAATAATTCTAAATAAAAATGTAAAACAAGTCTTAATATAAACAATTGTAATTGTCTTAATGTAAAACACAAGTAAATAATCTAATGAAAGATGTATCTATTATTATATAGATTGACATGTATGTGTGTATTACTCCAGAGGTTGTGCTGAGGTCATGCCGTCTCTCTCTCTCTCTCTCTCTCAGGACTGTCATTGTTTGCTGGACATCGCACCTTACGCCATCGAGCGCCTGCACGTCGTCAACATTTACCCCATCGCCATATTCATACGATACAGAAACGCCAAGCAGATCAAGTAAGTGACGTCTGCCTTTGGATGTTTCCATAAACCAGCGGTTCTCAATTCCAGTCCTCGCGCCCCCCCGCTCTGCATATTTCGTATGTTACTCTTATCGCTTCAGATGTTTGTTCTATTGGAACGTAAGTGCCCTGCGAAGTGGACATCACAGGATATTCCTCCATGATTCCAGTTCGAAGCGAACGTATATATTCCATTCAAAGTGCATTGAAGTGTGCAAGACGTGAATTAAAATTGTATATATTTACAGAGGTATATGATGTCACACTCGTCCGTGCGTGAAGACGTTGCGCAGCGCAAATCCATGAATGAATGTTCAGAAATAAAGTAAACTTCAGCGGATTTCCCTGCTCAGGGAGTAGGGAGCAATGGACCCTGTGTAGGGAGCAATGGACCCTGTGTAGGGAGCAACCCTGTGTAGGGAGCAATGGACCCTGTGTAGGGAGCAATGGACCCTGTGTAGGGAGCAATGGACTCTGTGTAGGGAGCAATGGACCCTGTGTAGGGAGCAATGGACCCTGTGTAGGGAGCAATGGACCCTGTGTAGGGAGCAATGGACCCTGTGTAGGGAGCAATGGACACTGTGTAGGGAGCAATGGACCCTGTGTAGGGAGCAATGGACCCTGTGTAGGGAGCAATGGACCCTGTGTAGGGAGCAATGGACCCTGTGTAGGGAGCAATGGACCCTGTGTAGGGAGCAATGGACCCTGTGTAGGGAGCAATGGACCCTGTGTAGGGAGCAATGGACCTGTGTAGGGAGCTGTGTGTAGGGAGCAATGGACCCTGTGTAGGGAGCAATGGACCCTGTGTAGGGAGCAATGGACCCTGTGTAGGGAGCAATGGACCCAATGGACCCTGTGTAGGGAGCAATGGACCCTGTGTAGGGAGCAATGGACCCTGTGTAGGGAGCAATGGACACCTGTGTAGGGAGCAATGGACCCTGTGTAGGGAGCAATGGACACTGTGTAGGGAGCAATGGACCCTGTGTAGGGAGCAATGGACCCTGTGTAGGGAGCAATGGACACTGTGTAGGGAGCAATGGACCCTGTGTAGGGAGCAATGGACCCTGTGTAGGGAGCATGTCAATCGGAACACAGTTCATGCACGGAGCGCACTTCTAACGAGCTGATTATCTGAATCAGGTGTGTTAACAAAGAGAGACATGCAAAATATGCAGAGCGGGGGGGGGCGCGAGGACTGGAATTGAGAACCTCTGCCATAAACACCTCTTTTAGGCTCATTTATGGTCCTGAACATCCCTTTTTCCATTAGTGCTCAGTCCTTCTCTCCATTTCTAAATGATTCTTTATGACTCACTCTACTAAAGCCACACTGAGCTCAATTAGTCAGTGACTTTTATTACTAATGAGGGGGTTGCCTAGACTCCTAGCCGCTAGAAATGAACCTTTAGCTGTGCTTTCAGATGCATTGGACTGTACCGAGTCTGTGTTTTATTCACTCAGGGAGCAGAAAGACCCCGTGTATCTGCGAGACAAAGTGTCCCAAAAACATTCCAAAGAGCAGTTCGAGTCTGCGCAGAGGATCGAACAAGACTACAGCAAATACTTCACAGGTCTGAGACGCATGCGTTCACACGATTACGCACACGGCGGCGTGCTGGGGACTGATGTGTGATGCTGTTCTGTTGCAGGCGTCGTCCAGGCCGGCAGTCTGTCCAACATATGCA
>CM049883.1:1565575-1573075 GCA_027474115.1 Schizopygopsis malacanthus
GTTGCCATGGTTACGTTCTGAGGGAAAGTGGCTTCGCGGTCGTCAAAATACCGCGCTAACTAACTCGAAAATGTACTTTTTATGGTTACTGAAACGTTTTAAATGCGTTTTAGATATTTGTATGCCCACTTGCCATAATCTAAACACTAAAGATACTTCTCTCAAAACTGTAGTTGACGTTACCACGACAGATTTCTGTAAAGTAATAGCGACCGGTGGATGTTTTGATTGTTGGCGGGGTTTGGAGACGTTCTGACGGGCATCGGACTGACTGGCTCCGCCCTCTGGCACCTGTAACGTAAATCTGCCCCGAGCGCGTCGAGTGGATAGAACGGAGCGCTGCTGAACGCAACACGTTAGTGAAACGCAAGCTTTAAATCGCGGGGATGTTTTCCATCACGATACATATCCAGGGTGCGACGACTTCGTTTAAAGACGCGACGACGCGTTTCCAGTAGGAGTTTGCGTGCGTTTTGAGAACGACTTTTCGAGAACCGAGCAGCGGGCGAGAGCGCAGCGCGCAGCGGGAGGAGAGTGCGCACACGCGGGGCTCTGCCCTGCCAAACATGGCTGATCGTCGGGAGCGGGGCGCTGCAGGGATCTCCAGAAAGACGCTCGATGCTCCCCACTGAAGAACCAGATGTTGATGGTGATGAGAAGCGGCTCTCTACAGTAATGATCTATCTGCCCTCGGTTCTGAACATGGCTGCTGTGATCATCCCCTACACCAGTGATATACCCTGTGACCCCAACGGCCAGAGGATGTGGTGGGCTTTCCTCGCCTCCTCCATGGTCACTTTCTTCGGGGGTCTGTTCATCATCCTGATGTGGAGGACCCTCAAGTACCTGTGGATGGTGTGCTGCCACTGTAAGGGTAAAAAGAAGGTATGACACCTGCTTTTAGGTCAAAAGTTTGGACGTGCTTCACTGATGTTTTCATAACTGTGATCTGAAGATGCAAATTACTTCACAAAATACAAAGATAAGCTTCTTTGAAATCACCTTTTGGAGTTGGTTGATGCATGAACAGACTGATAAAGAAGCTCTGCGGCACTACTTCATACCTATTAGTGTTTCTCATTACTTTACTGTTAATTCTAACAGGTGTGCAACTGGATGAATGAGTGCACAAACTCTTGACTAATCAGCTGATCAAGGTCTTGTTTGATTCTGACACTCACACTGTTATATAGATAACCAATGCACTAGAAATCACTTCGGATTGAAATGTGCCCAATGTAGTTTTGTTCAGCTCTGAAGTGTTCATTCGTTTACATATGAGAGCCTAGACCACAAAACCAGTCATAATGGTCAATAAAAAAAAAAAAAATAGATTCATACATCATCTGAAAGCTAAGAGATAATATTTGGCTGAGATGCAACTATTTGACAATCTGGAATCTGAGGGTGCCAAAAATCTAAATATTAATAAAATCAGCTTTAAAGTTGTCCAAATTAAGTACTTAGCAATGCATATTACTAATCATAAATTACGTTTTGATACTGTAGGAAATTTACTAAATATCTTCATGGAACATGATCTTAATATCCTAATGATTTTTGGCATAAAAGAAAAATGGATAATTTTGACCCATACAGTGTATTGTTGGCTATTGCTACAAATATACCCCATCTACTTGTGCTCCAGGGTCACATTTTGCTCTGATTGCTTGAGGAGGGTAAAACCATTTGGTGCTCTTACTAAAGTCATGTAAATAGTATTTGATGACCTTTGAATCTCTTCTTGCCTGATAACTGAAGTGTGAAATGTTTTACTGATAAAATATATCACTTAGATGCTGCAGCTACCAAAGTGTAAAGCATAATGTGAATGAAAAGTCTAGATAAGACTAGCTTGTTGTTCTACATGGCGGCTCCTAGGCAGATTCCAATTGTTCCAAATGGTTGCTAAGCGGTTCTAGGTGGTTGCTAGGTAGATTCCAAGTGTTCCAAATATTTGCTAAGCGGTTCTAGGTGGTTGCTAGGTAGATTCCAAGTGTTCCAAATGGTTGCTAAGCTGTTCTAGGTGGTTGCTAGGTAGATTCCAAGTGTTCCAAATGGTTGCTAAGCTGTTCTAGGTGGTTGCTAGGTAGATTCCAAGTGTTCCAAATGGTTGCTAAGCTGTTCTAGGTGGTTGCTAGGTAGATTCCAAGTGTTCCAAATGGTTGCTAAGCTGTTCTAGGTGGTTGCTAGGTAGATTCCAAGTGTTCCAAACGGTTGCTAAGCTGTTCTAAGTGGTTGCTAGGTAGATTCCAAGTGTTCCAAATGGTTGCTAAGCTGTTCTAGGTGGTTGCTAGGTAGATTCCGAGTGTTCCAAATGGTTGCTAACTGTTCTAGGTGGTTGCTAGGTAGATTCCAAGTGTTCCAAATGGTTGCTAAGCTGTTCTAGGTAGTTGCTTAGGTAGATTCCAAGTGTTCCAAATGGTTGCTAAGCTGTTCTAGGTGGTTGCTAGGCAGATTCCAAGTGTTCCAAATGGTTGCTAAGCTGTTCTAAGTGGTTGCTAGGCAGATTCCAAGTGTTCCAAATGGTTGCTAAGCTGTTCTAGGTAGTTGTTAGGTAGATTCCAAGTGTTCCAAATGGTTGCTAAGCTGTTCTAGGTAGTTATTAGGCAGATTCCAAGTGTTCCAAATGGTTGCTAAGCTGTTCTAGGTAGTTGTTAGGTAGATTCCAAGTGTTCCAAATGGTTGCTAAGCTGTTCTAGGTGGTTGTTAGGCAGATTCCAAGTGTTCCAAATGGTTGCTAAGCTGTTCTAGGTAGTTGTTAGGCAGCTAGGGTATAATACTTGGTTGATTATAAGTTACTTTAGTTCTATAGGTTACTTTAGCTATTTAGCTTTAAATGTGTGTATATAGTATATATAGAGTTTTAACTTGTAGTTTTAGTTAACTTTTTCCTATTTGTAAGTCGCTTTGGATAAAATTGTCTGCTAAATTACTAAAAAGTAAAAAAAAAAATGACCCTATAATTCAATTTATACAAGCAGAAAATGCTGTTTTACTGAATATCAGCGCGATTGCAAATTAGATTGCTTTTATACAACAGTGAATTACACAATGTGTCTGTTTCACCAATGAACTAGTTCCAAACAAAGCCAGATCAGATTATTTGTACATTTTCGAGAATCACTGCAGGGTTTTGTTCCTGAATTGAATCTGTTTATGAACGAATCATTTGAGTCAGCGATTCACTGCTTGCTTTGTTTCTGAAGCCGTTTGGAATGAATCGTTTAAAGCAGAGGTTCTCAATTCCAGTCCTCGCCCCCCCCCCCCCCCCCCCCCCCCCCGCTCTGCATATTTTGCATGTCTCTCTTTGTTAACACCTGATTCAGATAATCAGCTCGTTAGAAGTGCGCTCCGTGCATGAACTGTGTTCCGATTGACATGCTCCCTACACAGGGTCCATTGCTCCCTACACAGGGTCCATTGCTCCCTACACAGGGTCCATTGCTCCCTACACAGTGTCCATTGCTCCCTACACAGGGTCCATTGCTCCCTACACAGGGTCCATTGCTCCCTACACAGGGTCCATTGCTCCCTACACAGTGTCCATTGCTCCCTACACACCATTGCTCCCTACACAGGTCCATTGCTCCCTACACAGGTCCATTGCTCCATTTGCTCCCTACACAGGGTCCATTGCTCCCTACACAGGGCTCCATTGCTCCCTACACAGGGTCCATTGCTCCCTACTCCATTGCTCCCTACACAGGGTCCATTGCTCCCTACACAGGGCTCCATTGCTCCCTACACAGGGTCCATTGCTCCCTACACAGGGCTCCATCCATTGCTCCCTACACAGTCCATTGCTCCCTATCCATTGCTCCCTACACAGGGTCCATTGCTCCCCACACAGGGTCCATTGCTCCCTACACAGGGTCCATTGCTCCCTACACAGGGTTGCTCATTGCTCCCTACACAGGGCTCCCTATCCATTGCTCCCTACACAGTGTCCATTGCTCCCTACACAGGGTCCATTGCTCCCTACACAGGTCTCATTGCTCCCTACACAGGGTCCATTGCTCCCTACACAGGGTCCATTGCTCCCTACACAGGGTGCTCCCTTTGCTCCCTACACAGGGTTGCTCCCTACACAGGGTCCATTGCTCCCTACACAGGGTCCATTGCTCCCTACACAGGGTCCATTGCTCCCTACACAGTGTCCATTGCTCCCTACACAGGGTCCATTGCTCCCCACACAGGGTCCATTGCTCCCTACACAGTGTCCATTGCTCCCTACACAGGGTCCATTGCTCCCTACACAGGGTCCATTGCTCCCTACACAGGGTCCATACAGTGTCCATTGCTCCCTACACAGTGTCCATTGCTCCCTTTAAGTGTCTGCTGTGCACAGTTGTACATTTCCACCTGTATCTGTGTGAAAGCTGTTGATTTGACAGGAACAGAGTCATACGAGAGCTTCGCTTACGTCTTTTACCCATGTTTGACATGGAGCCAGTGGTCAGGAATAGGTTTTCACTGCCATTGTGTAGTCTGCCCACACACACACGCACACACACACACACACACACACACACACACACACACACACACACACACACACACACACACACACACACACACAGCTGTTGCTTTCATTACAGGCCTGTCAAACATAGTTGTGTTCGGCCAGCCTTTCTCTCCCGCTCAGACCTCAGCGGCCTGTTTCCACTCAAACACACGGCTCTGATTGAACTTGCTGATTTAATGTCTGCGTCAAATCAATCATTTGCTTATGTTCTTAATACCTTAGTTCCTGCTCTGATTGAGAGTGATTCATCTGTGACCGTCCTGAACTGTGACGTCAAATACAGCAGAGAAAATATGAGCCTATTTCATGATAACAGACATCATAAACACACTGCTTTATTACAATATAGATGATATTATGGTGCAACATTGATTCTTAGCATGTGTGTTTATATTAGAAATATATGCATTTTTGCTTCCCTAAAAAACTTATGTAATGCATTTGTATTTTGGTGAAACATTTGTATTGAATTTATGAGGTTATATATAACATTCACCCGTTTATATCCACACTTCTGCTGTTATTATAGTGATCGTTTACCGAAAAATAATCATTCTGAACGATTAACTCACTCTCATGTTGTTTAAAGTCTGCCTGTTTCTCTTGATCAATAATTAGTAAGCTTTGGTGGTAATTAGCTACATGCCTACATAAATGTGCATATATTTCCAGAGTTATAATGTTATAAAGAGCTAGATGTGTCGTACTAGGTGTGTGCGAAATTGGCAAAATTAAAGATATCTCAGTATTTTGAGGACTTTGTTAATAATGATCATTTGCTAACTGTAAGTCCCTGTCTTAATGAGTGGTTCATTCAAACAGCTGGTTTGTTAAGAAACGGATCACGCGACTGTCTTTAGAACTGCATCGTTGAACCACTTACTCAAAAACAGATTCATTCAGGAACGAGATTCTTCTCTGAATAAGCACAAATATTCTGATCCGGTGTTCTGGAGATTTGCTACCTCCCATTAAAACAGTGGGTAGTACATTTCAACAACGAAAATTAATGTTTTATTAATGTGTACACCCTTACAGTAATGCACATACAGTAATTACGTGTTATATTCACGGTTGTGGATAGAAGGGACACGTCTAGTACCGGAAACTATTTTTTCGACCTATTAGATTGTGTTTTATTAACGTCTACACCTAAACCTACCCTTACAGTCATTCAGATGTATTAAATATTGTTGTTCAGCGTGAGAAAAAGGATGCAATATTCATGCGCAGTAAGCCGAGGTGGGAAAATCTTATAAATGTCAGGACACCGGCTTTGTTTGGAAATATTTAGTTGGTGAAACAATATTATGTCTGTCGTGTAACTCCTGTAATATGATCTTCTTGTTGAACTGTTGTATGCACTTTTTGCTTGCGTGATATTACTAAACTATCTCATATCCTATAGACGGTTTCAACGTCAACATAAACGTGTTTGTGGTCCCTAACTTAACTTCCGGTAGACATCCAAATAGAATCAATAACAACAGCTAAGTCCCTCTGGAGGAGATAATGTTTTCATAACAAGCTAAATATGTTTGCTTCATAAATCAGAAGGAGTGAAATGCAGCGATAACTACTTGGACGGACTTATTAAAAATGCAAATTCACTCTCTGCCAGCAGGAGACGCTTAAACGCGGGAGAAATAACGTTAACGTTAGAGGTTTAGCCCGGTAACGGCTGTAAACTGAGCTTACAAACGCTGCTTTATTAGACACATAACATGAAATGAAAATGACATCAAACATTTTCTAAAGACAGTGTTCCTTCAGAAAAACACCTGCGCCTCCTCGTGTTGATTTTTAAGCATTACGTGCTCATGTTTATGCAACAAAGCCTTTCGGAAAAGTTTTGATATCGTGGCGGGTCGCCATAAATAAATGTATGTATGTGAAACACATCCCATAACACAACAACCTGAGCCCAGCTTCATTACTCATCACTTTAACTGTGTAGACGACGCCACTAACAGCCCGATATACAAAAGTCAACTTTGGGATGAAACCGTCTATAAATATAAAAAATACAAACGTATGCAGGGATTATTTTTAGCGTATATAACTGAAGTTATATGGCAGGCTTCATCACACAGTGCATGCTTTTGGACTCTGAAGACATGTTTTTTTAATGTTTGAGTTTTTTTATTTACTCGTATATACTTGATAATGTCAGCTTGCACATCGTTCATCAGACGCTAAATATCGCACACCCCTACACTCAGCTACACTGCACTAAATGTTGTTGTTCTACTGATAGGTCTTCTTAATGTGACGAGCTTGTCAGTTCAGATACAGTCTGTCTGTAATAGAGTGCTTTGAGTGACTTTATGCCTCTCCTGAAGCAAGTAGAATAGAATAAAACAAACTGGTATAACACGTCACATTCTGTCCCTCTCGCTTCACTTTAGCTGCTTTTGTGTTCCGCAGAAGAAAGTCAAACAGAATTGCAAAGACATGAGGGTCAGTGCATGAAGACAGAATGTGCATTATTGGGTGAACTGCCTCTTTAATACCAGATTGTGTCATTGTTAGAGCATGTATTATTTAGCAGTGATTTACAGTTGCATTAATTGCATCTCAAACAGTCCACTTTCTGTTTTCATACAAGCATCTTCCTCATTCAAACTGCCGTGTCACTCTCCTGAAGTGTGCGTGAATCAGATGCTTGTTGCTAAGCAACAGGCGGCATATTCATATTTGAGCTGGGAAATATCCCCTTATGTAATTGTGCTTTTCTAGAGACCACACACACACACACTCACCTGTCAGAGTGTGTGATCCGAGTGTGTTTTCTTCACCACAGATGCATTTACATTCAGAATCTACAGGCGTCTCTCTCACACAATCTGAGCTAGAAATAGAAATCCAGTCTGATCTCCTTCAGATGGGTTTGATAACGTTCAGATGTTGTTTCACAGGATTTGTTAATTAGTTTGGCTCGCACATAATTAAAGCATGGATACACATCATAA
>CM049883.1:1578075-1590575 GCA_027474115.1 Schizopygopsis malacanthus
ATGATGTGACATAAAAATTCAATTTCTATTTAATTAAATTAATGAAAATAAACCAAAACAAAAATATGTTTATTCAATATAGATGGTGCAATATAATTTATTTTTCTATTTATTATGTATATATAATTGTATATTTTAAATGTTTAACTTTTCATCTCATTCCAATCAAAACCCGAATTACTCTAAAAACGTGTACATACTTAAAAATAGGTGTTGCATATAGAACATTATTATTTTCACGTCCTGCACCACGTTGTTTAAATAGCAAATGCATTTGCACAAATGTTTGAAAACGAGGTGTATTGTTTGCGCGTTGCTATTTTGAGGCAACTGAAATAGATCGCGCCATTAACCAACTAAAACCTGGTCTAAAGTCAATGGCGCAGTATTTTTTGTTATTTAAAGAGCGCATTAGCAACACCGCCTATAGGTAGGTCCACAATCTGTGTGCTTATTACACACACAGGGACGCGCGCAGTAGCACACAAACATGCCAAATATTAAAAATTAAAGGATTACAATGTAAAAAATGATTATTGTGTAGGCTACATGTCATAATGGATAGTCGGTGCATGCATCAGAATTAGGCTACCTATTTATATTGTTTCCTATCTGAGACGTGTTCAGTCTTTGCTCTTACAAATTACGCCGTGTAAATAGCGAACATGTCATTCTTAAAGGGAACGGGAGATGAGACTCTGATTGGTTTATAGCACGTTATGTCCAAAACACAGACATTGCTCGTTAAGAGAATAAGGTGAACAACCCGTTTAGACCGTTTTTCCTGATATTAAACTAGTAAAAGTGGATTCGGACTCGCCCTGAGTGCACCATGTGCTTAGATGATTAAAATAGGGCCCATAGTGTTTGTAACTTGAAGCCCTCCTTCTTTTTTAACTTGTTCACATGTTGTTATGTTCACAGGTGTTCCTGTGTGGCTCAGTGGTAGAGCATTGCGTCTGTTGCGCAAAAGGTTGTGGGTTCGATTCCCAGGGAACACATGTACTAATGAAAATGTATAACCTGAATGCAATTGTAAGTCGCTTTGGATAAAAGCGTCTGCTAAATGCGTAAATGTAAATGTTATAGCAAGCTGATCGGCTGAGAGAAGTTCTAGAGTTAACTAGAACAAACAAGAGGAATCAGTTTAGTCTGAACGGCTGAAACCGGGACACATTTCCTTATTTTTGTGAATGGCTGGGGCAGTGTGGCGCTGCTGGATGTGTGAGATTATGCTGATCAGAGAGTTTGGGCCACTTCCGCTCTCACCTAATTAACTAAATGGCCCACAGCTCTGAGTTATGCTTTATTATTATTCAGCCTGATGGATATGGATTCAAGGCCGGCCAAGAGCTGAGGCGGCGAAAAGCGCTCCAGCCGATTTTAACTTCGTCAGAATAACTCACAATCATAAACGAGTCTGTCAGAGCGCCGGCTGATGAATGAGACGAATACACTTTTAATGCGGATGGATGTGGTTTTGCCAAAAGAAAAGATCCTCTGCTTAATTTAGCATCTCCAGATGGAAGATGTTTGAAGGATCTGAGGACACGACCTGATTGAACAAGAGCTTTAATTACATTAGAGACGAGTACAGAGCTCTTGTCTAGTTCAGAAAGGGAAGACTAGAGATGGCTAATAACTAGTTGTGTGATTGTGAGCAATCAGAGGTCAAGAGGTCAGCGAGGGTTATTAAAGCCGTCAGTAGAGATGAAGACCTCACTTAAGGAAAATACAAAAATAATCTTTTAATGCATTTATATATTTATTTCACTTGAATTATCGAATCACTTGATACATTTTATTATGTATTTTCGTTTTTTAGAATATGAGAATTAGGGCTGGGCGATATGGCTGAAAACTGTATCACGATATCAGTGTTTCATATCGGTCGATATCGATAATTATTTATATTTTTTATGACCCATTTAAAATAAGGACCAGGAGAAAAATATATTACATTTAAACATTTTTATTTTAAACTTAACCTTCCTCTGATCATAATCCCCTCAGTTATTAAGACAGAAATGTCAACAACCATGGAAAACTCAAATAATTAAAATGTAAACTTAAGTCTAAAGTCACAATGAACACTTAATTATCTAAGCGGAGCGGAAGCATGTCTTTGGCTATATGATATGCCACTGCCTCCGTTATATCTTTGTACCGTTTAGATTCTGTGTCATAAGGCACTGATGCAGTACCTCTCCATGGTGGTCTGCTGCTTGTGCGGTGTTGCAGCTAACGTTACAGATGTTGTTGGGTGAATACGGCTGTGCTCCAAAGGGTGAGCGCGGCTAAGGTGGTACATCAAGTTCGTGGTATTAACGTTACCAGTCTTGGCGGGGACGACGGTCTTGCATCATTTGCAGATGACATTGGTCTGACTACGTTCAGACTTATAATATCCAAAAAAAACTGCCATAATGGCGAGCTGACTTTTCCTCTTTTATTTACAATTTCCTCGTTCGCTGCGGCACTCATTTTCTGCTTATGAAAAGGAATCCAGCAGACCAGCACGAGACAACGATATGGCGCAACTAAAAATGATACTGTAACATGATTGGTTGTTAGCGTGTCACTCCCTACGTTGCTAGGTTACCAGAGAGCGAGTGCCTTTGTTAATGCAACCAAACTTGCTTCGCAACCTCTGTTTTCTTCCGACGAAGAATAAAAAATATCGAACGTTTTATCTAACACATTTTTTATTGATATCGATCACGTGTCTATCGCGATACATATCGTTATCGTTTTATCCCCCAGCCCTAATGAGAATATATGTATTTGTTTGTTTTATACAAATTAAATATTATACAAGAGAATATATGTATTTGTTTGTTTTATACAAATTAAATATTATACAAGTCAAAAATTATGCAAATAATTCATTTATTTATCATAACCACTTTATTTATTTATGCAAATAATTCCCCTTTTATTTATATAACCACTTTATTTATTTATGTTCAATTAACTCTTTTAGTAATGTTCATTAACTCTTTTATTTATCTTAATGTATTTATTTATTTATCTTAATGTATTTATTATTTTACTTTATTTTTGATCTTGTCCCAATTTAATTAAATATATGCATTTGTTTATTCAATATAGATGGTGCGATGTACTTAATAGTGTAATATTTAAAAGTTTGTTCAGACTATAAATCATACAAATATATCAAAAAATGTGTAAGAAATATCATAACTAACATATGCATCATAACCCAATTTTGCTTTTAATTAAAATTGTATTTATTTGTGTGTTTGTTTTAATTTATTTACATATTTGCTATAGTAGTTAATTTAATAAAAATTAAAAATAGGTATTTGTTTATTCAGTTTGCAATATATATACAATCTAAACAGAAGTGGTAAAACACGAAATGCTTATTAATAATAATATAAGCTGATTTCAGTGTATGCACCCTTTTCTGACCCCAAGAAAGCGTGCGTTGTTTTGTTTTTAGCACATGATTGATGCAGTGTAATCACCGCCGTGTTCCACAACAACTCTCCATTACACGAAACAATCAGTTATCTATCGGTCATGCAATCTAAATGCAAAAGCAGCCGTATGGGATTGTGTTGTGATTGTATTGTTTGTCGAGGATGGTCTTGATTTCAGCAGTTTCTCATTAGGAGCTGGTCTCTTTGATTCACGGTTTCAGGATTAATTGGAGTGCGGGATCTCTGCCATCACCGCCGGACATTTTTCTTTGAACTTTGCCTTTTTTAAATTAAATATTTATAGGGAGCGGGCGTGTCTGGGCGAGATCATTAGGCCGGACAGATCTGCAGCGCAGCCGATTAGTCCTGATGTGAGGACGCCGTCTGCTCTTCCTCTTTCTGATAGTTGTGTTTATTGCTAAACTTTCATAAACTTTTTTTTTTTTTTTTTTTTTTTTTTTTTAGATGTAGGTAACCACTTTTATATATAGCTATGTATAGTCAAACTGACAGTAGGTGTTGTGTATAGGTTTATACTGTTTTACTTCGTGTTGTAATCTGTATTTATGTAGCACCGTGGTCGACACGACATCTCGTCCCACTGATCCACACATGTCGGAATGACTCATTGACTTGACTTGACTTGACTTCATGAAGCTCACAAGCTTTGTCAAATCCAGCGACTGGATCGTCCTCATTAGAGGGTGACACGGGAGTGAATTCTCAAACCTCTCCCGTCCCACTCCCACAAACTTTAATCTCTTCCCGTCCCAATCCCACGAAAAAACTGGGGGAAAATCCCGTCCCGTTCCACTCCCGGAAGAATGACTCCCATTCCCTCCCACTCCCGTGTTGTTGTCGGGTTTTTTTTTTTTCGCCGAAATCTGTCAGTTACAGTAAAAATATAGTACAGATCACAGCGTGCCCACCTTATTAGTTGAATAAAAACCCAAAATGTCGTTTTTTGTTATTATATTGAACTGAAAGCCATCTTATGCACAGTGTTGCACAGATTAAATTTCATGTAAATCATCCATGCTAACACACACGTCTTCTATTTTTATTTTTTTTGACATTTCACTCTTTATAGATATATTTTTCAAAGACGGAAAGACGGAGTTTCGAAGTTTCGCGCTCAAGTTCACATGAGACCTAAAGCGCATCCTGTTTGCTTAAAAGCGCAACGTTTCGTTGTTATTCTGAGTGCACACAAATAAACGTAGAGTCTTTACAGATTCGAAAGATGTATTAGGCTACTTTTATCTGTATGACCAAGAATGACGGAGATTTTAAGAGCAAGTGAGCGCACCGGAGCCTGTCCTGCGCAAACGCGCTTCCACACAAACACTTCAATAGCGCACATTTCTCTAGGTTAACATCATATTGAGCGGCCATGTAAAGTTGCTACTACATACATCTTTCAGATATTTGTGTGTAAAGTTGGGTATCATATTTGTCCCGGTCCCGCCCAGATTAAATATTTTCCTCTCCCGTTGATGATCACGTAGATGAGTGTTTGGATTTCTCATCCCGTCCTGCCCGAGTGTATTACCACATAGACCAGCCGTTAACAATCTGTCCATCACGGACTGCGAGCCTCTAGTCCTCATACATGCCCACATGCTCGTTTGGGAATCAAGACTAGTGTGTAAGAACTAGCACTTATCCTGGACCCGCCCACTTTAACAGGAAGTGATAGTTTGATTGACAGTTTGGAGATGTTTTGTTTTTCTACACCGTTTAGAGGCAGTTTTATCTGAAATAAGTGACCAACGTGAAACAATTAATAACGGTCTATCAGTTTACTTTGCTGTAAAAATATTGATTTAGTTAGTTAAAGAATAGCACAAACAATACAATTTCAATATGACAATTTTTGTAAATAGAAGTTAAAGTCGTTTTTTTTTTGTTGGTTTTAAGTGAAAAATATTAAAGTGGCTGTTGATTAGTCTCTTCAAGGATATACAAAAAAATGCATACTGCAATAATGTGCATATTTATTTATTTTAATTATTTGTTTTGTCCCTAAGCATGAGAAGAGCAAAAATATTTTTCCGTTAAGTTAACGTAATTTCATCAATCAATATTGATGCAATATAATTTATGCAATATAAAATATATATGCAATATAAAAAAAAAATGTTATAATAAAAAAACATCTGTTGTTTAGTCTCTTCAGAAATGTATTAAAAAATATATTAATTTATTTAGGTACCCCAAGCAAAAAATTAAGTATTTTTTTATTTAATCAATATATAGATGCAATGTAATTTATGTAATTATAAGTGGCAAAGAAGTTTGTTTTGAAAAAAATCATGTAAATATGCAAGCTGCAACAGTAACAATTATTACTTAAAATAAATAAATACTCAAAATAACACTTATTCAGAAATATTAACTTATTCATTCATTTATCATTTTTTTCCAAGCAAAAAATTAATTTACGTCCATATTTCTTTTTATTCAATATAGATTGTGCAATGTAGTTTATGCAAATTAAAGTTTGTTTTGATTAAAAACCAAATATATCATGTTTGTGCACAAAGTTTATGTACATACTTATTCAAAATAATAATAATTTCTGTTGTGTTTCCGTGCGAGCTAAGATCTAACTAACATTAAAACAATCTTTTAATGGTGCATCGGTTTAATTGCTCGTTACTTTTGAAGGAAAAGCACTGATTGGTTTCTGTAACTCTTTCTCATAGCTCTTCTTTAAAAGCATTTATTGAAAAGTCTCAAAGATTCAGTAAAAAGACGTAAATGTATAGAAATCGATGAATGTATTGATAAACCTTCGTTTTCTTCATGATGTGATGTTTTCAATGCACCGCTTCAAATGCTAACAAACACTTTCCTTCGTTTTGGCAGCAAAAACATATTTTTTGTTGCTATTTTAGCAACAAATATTATTGTGTGTGTGTCAGTTTAGTGTGAGTGTGTGTGTGTGAGTCTCTGTGTGTGTGTGTGTGTGTGAGTCTCTCTGTGTGTGTGTGAGTGTGTGTGTGTGAGTCTCTCTGTGTGTGTGTGTGTGTGTGTGTGTGTGTGTGTGGTGTGTGTGTGTGTGTGTGTGAGTGTGTGTGTGAGTCTCTCTGTGTGTGTGTGTGTGTGTGTGTGAGTCTCTCTGTGTGTGTGTGTGTGTGTGTGTGTGTGTGTGTGTGAGTGTGTGTGAGTCTCTCTCTGTGTGTGTGTGTGTGTGTGTGTGTGTGTGTGTGTGAGTCTCTCTCTGTGTGTGTGTGTGTGTGTGTGTGTGTGTGTGTGTGTGTGTGTGTGTGTGAGTGTGTGTGTGTGAGTCTCTCTCTGTGTGTGTGAGTGTGTGTGAGTCTCTCTCTGTGTGTGTGTGTGTGTGTGTGTGTGAGTCTCTCTCTGTGTGTGTGTGTGTGTGTGAGTGTGTGTGAGTCTCTCTCTCTCTGTCTCTCTGTGTGTGTGTGTGTGTGAGTCTCTCTCTGTGTGTGTGTGTGTGAGTGTGTGTGAGTCTCTCTCTGTGTGTGTGTGTGTGTGTGAGTCTCTCTGTGTGTGTGTGTGTGTGTGTGTGTGTGTGTGTGTGTGTGAGTCTCTCTCTGTGTGTGTGTGTGTGAGTCTCTCTGTGTGTGTGTGTGAGTCTCTCTCTGTGTGTGCGTGTGCTCTTTATGTGAAGTTGTAAATATGATGTAGTGTGCGCCGTGTCTTTAATCTCAGACGTGTTCAGAGAGATGCTGTGTGTGTGTTTAGTGTTATTTATGTGTTCAAATGCTAACAAACACTTTCCTTCGTTTTGGCAGCAAAAACGTATTTTTTGTTGCTATTTTTAGTGGCAAGAGTGAATTATAATGGCGTCTTATGGTTGCAGCAGTGCGTTTGTGATGTGATTTTCAAGAGCTCTGCTCAGTTTTAATACAATTAGAGTGAGTTCAGGAGAAACGAGCACAACAACAGCAATACAGCCGCTCAGAAATACAATCCCGGTCTCTGTGAACGGCTCTTCAGTCCGACACTGATCGCTTTTCCCTTCATTCGTCACACTGGAAGTGAAGCCACTCTTAAATCTCAGCGGCTGAAGCGTAACCTGACAAACACATAAACATTGATTCTGTGTTTGGATCTGCACGGCGTCAGAGTTATTACCCGTTTCTGTTTCAATAACAGCGGCTCCGTTTCAAACCACGCACCCTTATAAGTGACTGCTTTGGATCACTCACAGTTTAATGTGAACATGTTGCTTATGTTAACAGTGTGGTGCTCTAATAAGCATTACATTTTGGATCAAATAGTCCATTTTTAATGTGATTTTGATTTGAATTATTTGTACCAAACATTTTTTAGTATTGCAGTAAATGTATACTGTGGTTAAAAAAATTATATTTTTTAAATGTTTTTAAAAGAAGTCTCTTCTGCATTTTTGTGTTATATATATATTTTTTTGGCCCGAAGAATGGGACGAGCAATAAAATGTTTTTCCAAATGTTTATTTAGTATAATTTCAGTATAGCAATGTCATTTATGTAAATGGAAGTGATGAAGAAGTTTATTTTTTATATATATATATATATATATGTGTGTGTGTGTGTGTGTGTGTGTGTGTGTGTGTGTGTGTGTGTGTGTGTGTGTGTGTGTGTGTGTGTGTGTGTGTGTGTGTTGTGTGTGTGTGTGTGTGTGTGGTGTGTGTGTGTGTGTGTGTGTGTGTGTGTGTGTGTGTGTGTGTGTGTGTGTGTGTGTGTGTGTCTGTTGATTAGTCTCTCTCTGTGCGTGTGTGTGTGTGTGTGTGTGTGTGAGTGTGTGTGAGTGTGTGTGTGTGTGATATAGTAGTGTGAGTGTGTGTGACTCTCTCTGTGTGTGTGTGTGTGTGTGTGTGAGTGTGTGTGAGTCTCTCTCTGTGTGTGTGTGTGTGTGTGTGTGTGTGTGTGTGTGTGTGTGTGAGTGTGAAGTGTTAGTGTGATGCATATACATTTATTTTACCACAAATCGGTTTAATTTAATGCATTTAGATGCAATTCAATTTATGTACTGTAAATATAAGTGTAATTTATGTAAAACAATGTAAAAAGTTTTTGATTAAAAAATATATAAATATATCCCAAAAAAAGTTTTTGTTTAAATAATAATATGTGTGTGTGTGTACTATGTATATTTATTATGTGTCTATATAAATACACATACATACAGTATATATTTTGAAAATATTTACATGTGTATATACATTTATATTATTATATTTTATATTATATATAAATATATTTAGAATATCAACATAACATATTTCTTAAATAAATACATGCATGTGTGTGTATCTATATATACATAATAAATATACACAGTACACACATATTATATAAACAAAAACTTTTTTTGGATGCGATTAATCGCGATTAATTGTTTGACAGCACTAATATATATATATATATAGTATAGATTTAGTTTAATTTGAGTTCCTTTAGCACTGTAAAGTACATGAGTTATATTTGTGCTCAATATATTTTAAGTTTGACTTTTTTCATAGTTTTAGTTATCAATAAGAGCCCTGGTTTGGGGGTTATTTACTCTAAATCTCATGTTTGTCCATCAGATCCAGGCGATCGTGAGCGGTAGGATATGAATCATCAGGCATACAGTAAATATATATAGTGCTGAATGCATTATAAAACATGTTCAGAGGAGAGAAAACGATCTGTATGTTACTTTAAGGACGTCCTGTTTTTACAAACGCTGGATATAAATACATCTGTAACTATATTACCTGACAGAAGAATGGTTTATTCTGATTATGAATGAATGCTGTTATTGCACATCGATGTTTGTGATCCTGCATCTGTTCTGTGTTGTGCTAACAGAACCCGACAGTCCCGGGGAAGTCAGCATCGGTCTGTGTTTGTGTGTTGGGTGTAATGTGCTCTCGGTGCTGACACTGACAGATGCTGCTCAACATGCTTCAGGTCGTCTGAAACTGTGTGTGTTCATCAGTGGCTGTGCTCTCACATGAGGTCAGTGTGAATGAATCAGGAAGTCTAAGTTTTTAATTATGAATGATGCATCAGTGATGTTATTGTTTAGAAAAAACTCTTTTTCTTAATAATCTTTCATTCAAATCCTTAGTAATCAGTCTTTTTCAGCTGCTGTCATCAATCCCTCTTTATCAAGCAACTTTATATAACTAAAAAATTGTTGTGTGTGCGTGTAAATAGTGCTGTGTGTGTGTGTGTGCGTGTGTGTGTGTGTGCGTGAGTGTTTGTGTGTGTATGTGTGTATGTGATGTGTGTGTGTGTGTGTGTTCGTGTGTGTGTGTGTGTTGTGTGTGTGTGTGTGTGTGTGTGTGTTCGTGTGTTTGTGAGAGTGTGTGCATGTGTTGTGTGTGACGGCGTGTGTGTGTGTGTGCGTGTGCGTGTGTGTGTGTGTGAGTGTGTGAGAGTCTCTCTCTGTGTGTGTGTGTGTTTGTGTGTGTGTGTGTGTGTGTGTGTGTGTGTGTGTGTGTGTGTGTGTGTTTGTGTGTGTGTGTGTGTGAGTGTGTTTGTGTGTGAGTGTGTGTGTGTGTGTGTGTGTGTGTGTGTGTGAGTGTGTGTGTGTGTGTGTGTGTGTGTGTGTGTGTGTGTGTGTGTGTGTGTGTGTGTGTGTGTGTGAGTGTGTGTGTGTGAGTGTGTGTGTGTGTGTGTGTGTGTGTGTGTGTGTGTGAGTGTGAGTGAGTCTCTCTGTGTGTGTGTGTGTGTGTGTGTGTGTGTGTGTGTGTGCGTGTGAGTGAGTCTCTCTCTGTGCACGTGTGTGTGTGTGTGTGTGTGTGTGTGTGTGTGTGTGTGTGTGTGTGTGTGTGTGTGTGTGTGTGTGTGAGTGTGTGAGAGTCTCTCTCTCTCTGTGTGCACGTGTGTGTGTGTGTGTGTGTGAGAGTGTGTGGCGTGTGTGTGTGCGCGTGTGTGTGTGTGTGTGTGTGTGTGTGTGTGTGTGTGTGTGTGTGTGTGTGTGTGTGAGTGTGTGTGTGTGTGTGTGTGTGTGTGTGGCGTGTTGGGCGTCTCACATATGTGGCATTCTCTGGCCGGCGTGTTTGAGCGTGACACCTGACTCCAGCACTCAGTATAGCGCTGCGAGTGTGTGAGTGTTGTGTGCCGTCAGACCGGCGCGTGTGAAGCTCACGTGTGTTTGACGTACAGTACATAATCAGAAATATCACATGTGGTTCTGCGTATCATTCTGCAAATGCTTTTTCACGAATGCTCATTTCATAAGTCAAATATATAATTATTCAAACCTTAATGAGTTCACTAGTTTAAGCCACACATCTGGAGTACAATCGAAGCACATCACGCCAGACTTTTACAGGCTAAAAGAAAAGAAAAGCACTTGTTTACTCATTACCTTGATCATTTTGTTAATTCCTGTTGTTTTTCTTCCGTCTGTCATATCGAGACATTGTTATAATCTGACCGATTCATGAATACAATGATGTCCTGCATGTCAATGTGTTTCCTTGTTTAATATGTTAAATTATCTACAATTTAGAAAACGTAATGTCATATTTTATGGTTACTTGTTCACTTAAATACAATGCATTTACGTATGTTTTGCGTTAAACTTAAACATTTAGATGCTTTATTTTCATATGCTGTCTGACAGTCATTTTATGGAATTTATTATTATTTTGTTGTACTTTTTGTACTAGTTCTCATGAGGTATTTTGACGTTTTGATTATTTTCATGACAATTAACCATGTTTTCCAATGAATTATAATTTGTGTAATGCATACAGACATTGTACTTTTAATTTGGTTTATTTCTAATGATTTGTGATGTGATAATACTCATTATATTCTAATTACTAAAACCAAAGTGTTTTTTTTACCATATTACAGTAATTATAATAAACTGATGTTTTTTTATTTAAATCAGAATAAATTAATTGCAGTACGTCTAATAATACCATAATGCATACATAGTTCTTGCGTTATGGTAATCAAAAACCAAACAAACAAACTTAAACTTAAATATTTGAATGAATAATTAAAAACACAATTTGAAAGATTTTTTAATACAGTGATTTGAATTTGAGGCCGGACGTTTCTCAGTTAAAATAATGCTATAATCAGAATTCTCATTATATTTTAATGACTGTAATACAGTAATTTTGATCATATTAATATAATTATAATTACATTATTTAAAAAATTAAATCATAAATTAATTGTAGTACAACTAAACATTTTAAATAAAATTGATGTATTTTATTTGTTAATATGAATTTAAATAATAAGATAATGTATTTTTTAAATAGTTAAAAATAAAATAATACATAAAAATAATACTTAAGTTTTATATAAATTAATATTAATTTAAGTAAAAAAAAGTAAAAATATTTAAGTTAATACTTAAAAACAGTTTTTTTGAACATTAGTAGATTTGTACCTGATGATATTCAGCATTGAGTGCATGTTCACTCTCTCTTGATGCTGATGGTGTGTGTGTGTGTGTGTGTGTGTGTGTGTGTCTTTCTCTCTGTGTGTGTGTGTGTTTCTGTGTGTGTGTGTGTGTGCGTGTGTGTGTGTCTGTGTCTGTGTGTGTGTGTGTCTGTGTCTGTGTCTGTGTGTGTGTGTGTGTGTGTGTGTGTGTGTGTGTGTCTTTGTGTGTGTGTGTGTGTGTGTGTGTGTGTGTGTGTGTGTGTGTGTGTGTCTGTGTCTGTGTGTGTGTGTGTGTGTGTGTGTGTCTGTGTGTGTGTGTGTGTGTGTGTGTGTGTGTGTGTGTCTGTGTGTGTGTCTGTGTGTGTGTGTGTGTGTCTGTGTGTGCGTGTGTGTGTGTGTGTGTCTGTGTCTGTGTGTCTCTCTCTCTCTGTGTGTGTGTGTGTGTGTGTGTGTGTGTGTGTGTGTGTGTGTGTGTGTGTGTGTGTGTGTGTGTCTGTGTGTGTCTGTGTGTGTGTGTGTGTGTCTGTGTGTGCGTGTGTGTGTGTCTGTGTGTGTGTGTCTCTCTCTCTCTGTGTGTCTGTGTGTGTGTGTGCGTGTGCGTGCGTGTGTTTGCAGGGCGTCCAGCGGGTCAGTAACCCGGTCGTGCTCGGTGACGGTGTGATTAAAGTGGTGGGTCACCGGGAGGTGGAGGCGGTGGCCA